>MBAC02007214.1:0-24325 GCA_001712635.2 Nothophytophthora sp. Chile5
ACGCAGAAGAGCATGGGGTTCTTGGACGGCGGCCGGAACACATCGGCGTGCACGAGCTTCCAGCCGGATTCCTCGCGCTCCTCCGCGCGCTCTTCTTCCGTGGGAACACGGTTGTAGCGGCTAATGTCGCGGTGCAAACTGCGCATGAGGATCATGCCCACCATGCCGCTGAGGAACAACACGATCACCAAAGCGTTGATAATGGAGAACCAGTGGACCTCGTCGCCGCCCGAGCCCGCGTCAAAGTACACGTCCCATCGCGTGCGCCACTCGTGCTCGTTGTCCTGCACCCACTGGACGCTGTACGTCCAGAACACAGGCACCACGCCGTCCTTGTTCTTGCTCAGATACAGCGGACGCCGCAGCTCGCTCGAAGGCTCGCACGACTCCATGCGGTTCGTGGTCTCGTCGTAGATCTTGGGCGAATAGTCGAAGCTGCTGGGAATGACCTTGAAGTCCACAATGCGGCCTTCGTCCTCCCCCGCCTCGGCCGTGCCCAGCGGGTTGTTGTTATAGCCGATGAGGATCTTGGCGTGGTTGTTCAGCTGCGGCACCACCTCCACCTCCGGGTTGAAGTTGCCTAGCGAGAAACCCACGGTCAGTCCGCCCTCGGACGAGAGGGACGTGGCCGGTAGGTTGTCCAGGATCCAGTTGACCCGGTACGCGTCCTTGATCTTGGCCTCCAGACTCTTCACGTCCTTCTCCGCGTACACCTGTTGACACAACACCGTACAATCTTGGCCCTCCAGGAACTTGATCTCGTACGGCGAGTTTTGGATGCGGTTCGCCGTCAGATACTCGCCCAAATTCTCCGACTTGTACTCGATTTTCTCCGGCTAAAAGAGCAGCAGCAGCGAGCAAAAGCATTCCGTTGTGAGTGCTTCGCTTCACCCAATCGAAGCAACACGACCACTACTAGGCTCCATTGCGTCCCTATCTCATGTGGCCTACCTGACAGAACGGCAGTTTGTAGTAATCCAGCGGCAGCAGCGTCTCCGCGGACTTGAGGCTGTTCACGAAGAGCGGCAGCGTCTCGCCTTTGGCGTACGTCGTCATCTGCACGCCTGGCAGCGAGAACGCCTCGGTCGAGGCGGCCAGCGCCGCCGCCAAGAGCAGCAGCGCCTTGCTGTGCCCACTGCGCATGTCTCCTCTAGAATAAGGCTCCCCAACAAGAGCCACGCGGCCAGTCAGTCGCACGGTCGATCGCGAATTAAGCGGCCAGTCGCAAATGGAAAAAATGCTGGGGGGCTGGCTGCCTTCCTGAGGTATCGTTCCTCCCCTCTCAAAACCGATTCGCCGCCAGAATGGTGGCATCAGTGTTCAGTCAGCCGCCAAAGGGACGACTTCACAAATCAAGGTGGGATCAACTAAGATCTCCTGTTGCATTGGCTTGGATCTCGCAAGGGAAACTGAATGCATTTGGACCTACTTTTGCAAATGATGGCCCAGAAAACGAACCTGCTTCGGATAAAGAACTGCGCAATAAACCCCAGCAGCAACGTAAACGATATAGTGACGTTGCAAAGGAGAAGCGCACCGTAAGAACCGTCATATCTGGTAACCCTGCACACGTCACACATTTGCGGCGCGTCCAACAGCTACGTGGGCGGGAGACGCGCCGGCCGCTACCCGGTCCCTATCGCTACCAAGGCCTCTCACTCGTCTCCAGCTTCCTATTGCGGGAAGAACGCGTCGCCCATGCCTGCCAGTGTGGCTTCCAGCTCCTCGGGCGCGTCGGGGCTCATGCCGGCGCGCGTGAACTCGTAGAGCGTGCGCTTGTTGCTCTTGGCCACACGCTGCGCCAACGCCGTGAGGTAGTCCCCCGTTTGACTGGTCAACGCTAGCTGCGAGATAGCGTCCATGGACGAGCCGGAGAGCACTCGAATGCGGTACGTCTCGGGAAGCGTAAGGGGTGCAGCGTCGGACCATTGGAGCGTAATGTCGCGACGAGACATCGAGGTACTCTCGATGAGCGAACGCAGCGACGGGCAATCGGCGAAGGCTCCACGGAACTGAAGGCGGCGGTAGTGCACCTTGTGGGGTCGTTCGACCTGCGTCTCACGCGCAGAGACTTGATCGACTTGGGGAAGCAGCGAGTCATTCTGGAAGGGTCCACCTGTCGTTGGCGACGGTCTCTCGAGGCCGATGTCATTGGTCATACTGTCATTAATGCTGCGGAGAAGCATCACCGGGTCCGCAGTGTACGGGAAGAATGCGCTTAGCTCCGCAACCTTCATGCTGGGTCGTAAGCCGTCCAAAAGTTCGTATGCCGATCGACTTTGGTGCGTTGAAAGCGCGAGCTCCAGCGCCGTGGCAGCCACAGCGCCCACATCTGCACAACTGGAGCGGTCGAAGCGCAGTTTAGAGAACCGCGTGCTTGGCAGCGAGCTTGGCGCCATCGCGATGGGTACTAGAAGGCTTGAGACCTCAGACAGCAGCGCAATGGACGACGCCACGTTGATCCGCTTCCTCGCCTCGATCTTGGAGCGGTCACGCACATCAGCCGCGACACGAAAGACCGCGTCTTGGTCATCGCTGGCGAGCGGATAGCTCCAGTCATTGCCTACTACAGCTACGACGGCGCCGGGACATTCCTCGCCCACATACGTCAGCATCTCGTGCGCCAAGCCGCCCCAGGACGAGTCCATGTCCACGAGGCACTGCACCAACCGCAGACGGTCACAGGCTTCCAGCGTCGCGCGCAGTCGATCCTCCGCTGCTTCGAGTGTCGCACTGGCGATACAACCGCCATTGGAGGCGCCGTGACCTTCGTAGAAGTTGTGCAGCGGCATGTGCGGACGGAACTCGTCCACCTCGACCAGGTTCGCTGCACTCAACTGGTGCCAGTCCCACAGACCGCTGTCTGTGGCAGCAGCCGACGGCTCCATCTCCGATTGGTCGTAGATCTGGATGTTCCCGCCCCTACACCACAGCGAGCAACAGCTCTCCCATTAGAAACAGCAGCGAGCGATCGTCCACCTTCACTTGGACCGATTCCTACCACGTCGTCTGCTCTTCCTGCGCTCTGGCAGCGCGCGGCCGCTTGCCCGTCAGCTGCCGTTGCACGCGGCCTCTAGCCTCGAAGGCGAGCAAGCGCGGCGAGCCGTCTGCTTGGGCCAATGAAGCCTGTATCATCAACCCAAGATGATCACAAACCAACGAGATGCAGTTAGGTGAGTCAAAGCGGCAGGAATCAGAACGACAACACGACGCCGCTAGCAGAAGATCGCTAACAGCAGCAGTTAGACACGCACATCGAGGCCGTTGGCGCGCTGCAGGGCCAGCCATTGCGTGCCCAGCGTGTTCGCGGCCGCGCCGAACTGCAGGCGCAGCGTCTCCTCCGCCATCGCTCTTATCTGTGCTGTTCAAATGAGTATCTCCACTCAAGCCGAGCCAAACTCAAGCCAAGCCAAAATGAGCCGAGCCGAGTCGAACCAATCTTGGTCGAGCTGGATCGAGCCGCTGACAACCTATTGATGGACGATGGCGGACGATGACTGCAGGTTCATGCTCCCATGGTGTCAGCGCACGCTTGGCCGGCTCCGTTACGAGAAGGGGGCGTCCCAATACGCCGATGGCTCGAGTCTCCGCCATCTCGTAGTGGAACTACCGGGCTCTTCGTCGTGGGATAACGACGGAATGAAGCTCAACTCGACGGATTCAACGCGAGACCTTCGCGAGGCGTTGACGTTGCTGGCTGCTGTGGCCCACGTCAACGACGCTGCGTGGCAGTATCTGCTACTGGAACACTGCGAATTGGACGTCAATGGAGCTGAGGAAGGGCTCAAGAGCGAATTCCCGCCGCGGTTCCAGCTTTCGCTGGCTGGCGACGGCCCCGACGTCCGAAACGACCTTCTTAGCGGCGTTTTGAGCTTCTGTGGACCTGAACAACACGCCATTCACAGCGAAGAATACCGCAAAACACTGGCGAAGATCGTGTCACTATGGCGAGAGAACGAGTCCGCAGTATCCACTGAGATTGAGATCCCGGTCACAATTCAAATCCGTCCCTGGCTCACGGAAAGCGCTGAAGACTCGCTCAGCTACATCCGGAGATTGCAGCAAGTGGTTCGGACGATCCGGACGCACTGGCAGCGCTATCACGACAGTATTGAAGCGGGTTTTGCCTTCGTATTTGTATTGGAATCCATCGAAATGGATCTGCGAGATGTCTCGATCAGTGTGGAGTTGGCTCAGCTACTGGGTGCTTTGGCTCGCGACGGCTTTCGGATCTCCAGCTTGGACTTGCGGTTGGAGCTCGACGACACACTGGCGTCTAATGGAAAGCAAGCAGCAGCCCGACAAGCGGTCGGGAGGCTCGTGACGGGCCTGTTTGGTGGCGCTAGACGCTCGGATGCGGCAGTAGAATGGGGAAATTGCGAACCAACTGCTTTAACCGGGCCGTTGGCTGCGATCTACGGCCATTCCGACCAACTGGCAGTGGAATCTTTGAGCTTGGATTGCGAAGACATTCCGAAGTGGGTGTTTGAACGCATGTGCTCAGCTCTTGCGGTTAACCAGACGACCATTAGCCTCTCTCTGGTACTGGAGTTAACCGAGGACAACGAAGGCAGGGCACTCTGTCGAGCGAACTGGCAATGGATTGCCTTCGCCTGCTTCTCTGAGAAGGCACGTCTGTCTTCGCGACTGGAGAAATTGACACTTCGCAATGTCGTGATCACCGTGGAAGCTGTCGAGGCGATTGCTGCAGTCTTGGGGGCGGATAATCCGGAAGAAGAGCTACTCGAGTGTACAAGTATTCGTCAAGGACCGGAAAGCGTCAGTATCTTGGCAAACGCTCCAATCCGACTGAGCCCGATGCACCGGAACGAGATACTCGACGGTCTGAGTACCCAATTTACTATGGAGAGAGAGCTAAACGGAGTGCGGTTACTGGATGAAGAGGCAAATGGATGGGTGGATGTCTTGGTGCCTGGGTTCGGGAGGTGTCAAACCCAGCGCTCCAGTCTGCGTCAAAGAGAAGCCACTCTGCCACCGAATGGGCTCGCCGGAGTCACATCTCTAGTGCTCAGTTTCCAAGAAGACCCGGAGCCAGAGGTCCTTACTGGCCTATTGACACTCATCGGAGCGTCGCTCGAGTACCTCACGCTTGATATGAAGAAATTTGATACTCGGCAATTGGAAGAAATCGTGGCGAATTGCCCGAATCTGACGGACTTGGCCGTGAAAACTCTTGTCATTGAAGCGAGGTTTTGCCTTCTCGACCGAAACTACCGGGATTTGAAGCTGCCTTCGACGTCGCACTGCTCTTTCCAAGACATTCGGGGGATCGCCGAGACGCTCAGTGATATGGAGAATCCACTGACCAAGTGTATACGGCGTTTACGGGTTCGTATGAACGTCCAAACGGGGTTTTACCCGTCTGAAGATTATCCAGCGCTTTTAAACATGCTCCAAGTGAATCGCAACTTGGAATATCTGGATATTATCGCCCAGCGCTCCCACATGGCGTACTTCACGGCCTTCAAGATGCATCACCTCGAGTCATTGCCCGTGATTCAAACCGAAGTCCCCATACAAAGCAAGCTCGCCTTCCTCAGCATTATGACTCCATGGCGCCATCAAGACGGTGCAAACAAACAGAGGAAGTACCAGAAACCACGACTTGTGTCGCATCTACGGGAACTCGACGAGCCTTTGGTCGCCTCGATCTTCGAGTTCGCAGCGACTTGTGTCATTCGCAGAGTATACTTCCGAGAGCAGGACGTATACCAGACTGGACGCTACCACGTGCCGATCTGACGGGAGGAAGTCACGGGGTAATAACTGAGCAGCTTGATCGCCGAGCCACGAGCCAAACGAGCCAAACGAGCGAACGAAACGGGTGTAAGTGTCCGTCAATGTCTCCATTACAACAGTTCAACCAGATCCTAATGTTGGTGTTGGACCCAACAGCTCACCCATAAACGACCCTGACTGCAGATTGGGCGTCACTGTGACCGTCAGCCAGACGGTGGGGTTGCCGGCATATAGTTTAAAGCACGTCGGTTGCCCGTGCGAGTGCTTCTGCTTGTATCAAGCCTCTGGCTCAAATTGCGCGGTGGTTACAAGGCCAAAGGGGCGGCTGAAGCGTCTATTCCAAACGAGGCCAGCCTTGTCGAGATGCGGTCGGTTATTCTTTTGGCGGAGGAAGGGACGTCACTTTCGACGGCCTGACACGTCGGCTTATTACTCAAAACCGAGGAGACTCACAGGACGAGCGTCTTTGGTGGGGGTTGTGCCTTCCACGGTCGACAATGGAGTCAGGCTATCGCGTCGGTGAGCGAGTGGACGGGTTGTACGATGAGAACACGGACGACATGTGGTATCCGGGGCGTGTGCGGTGTGTTCACGCAGCAGAAACCCGTCCGGACGGTTCGAACGGCCCGATCTACGAGGTTTTATACGATGACGGCGAGATGGAGACCCAGGTGCGGCCCGAATTTCTTCGGCAACACGTCCCTGGCACCATTTGCGTCGGAACGCGCGTGCTCAGTCGCTACGACGGCGGAGACGAAGCCTATCCGGGTCAAGTGGCTGACGTCCAGAGTGACGGACGCTATACGATCGCCTACGACGACGGCGAAGTGGAGGAGGACGTGGCTCTGGAATTCATCAAAGAGCAAGAGACCGAGGCTCCCACCTCCGCGGAATCTGAATCAATCCAACAGCAGGAACAGACCCTCGATTCGAACGTTGATACCGTGAATTCCAGCGAAGAGCCGTCGAGTCCGAAAACTGGAGAGCCTTCAGTGGAATGCACTGATATTGTGAACGCCCTTGGCCTCTTGGAGTCGCGACTTGAGGACGCAATATCGACCAAATCGGAGCTATCGATACTGGTGAAGCAGATGCGGGCGTATCCTCAGCTCACAGTGAATTTGATACAAGAACGCGACGGAGAGCGACTGGTTCTCAACGCCCTAAAGTTCCACCAGACGCATGCGGTGATCCAGTGCTATGGGTTTGTACTATTGCGTCGCTTGTGCTTCCTCTGTGCCAAGAGCACGCACTATTTACTACACAATGACATCATCGAAATAGTACTTCAAGCCATGAACACTTTCGCAGAGGACGCGATACTGCAGGCCTCTGCTTGTGGAGCACTGGCGGTGTTTACACGAGTCCACGCGGGGCTCCGGATCCTTTTGGAGTATCAAGTGTCGAAGATGGTACTCTCGACGCTCGTCTACCACAAGACGTACAGTGTTCACACCCGTCAAGTGCACTACTACGCTTGCGAAGGTACGGAATCCCTTGTTTTCTAGATGTATTGAGGTTAAGTCGCTGACTGATCGTGTATGGTCTGGATAGTATTACTGGAGCTGAGTGAGCTGGGGGACGAGGCCACATTGGGTCTACTATGTGGCGAACAAGACGGCGAGATGTCGCCAATCTCCCTTTTACTCTTCTTACTGAGACAGGGGCTGGCTCTGGATGATAAGAAAGCTTGTTGTGCAGTCGGGAGTCTTTTAATGTGGTACGATTACTATCTATTCGGTGGATCCTGGCAGTCGTTTCTGAGCTAACGGGTTGATTTCTATCATGATTTCAGCTTGGCGGCTAGTGGACGACAGGCAGCGGGGTTAATCCTCGGCCTCAACGGTTTGGCAGAGCTCTCGACGGTCATGGCTCGGTTCCCAACGGAGCCCAGCATCCAGAAGTACTCCTCCGGTGCCTCGAAGCAACTGGCACTCTGTAGTGTCCGCCAATCTCCGACCAAGAGAGTGAAGGAGACGGCGTCGGAGATTCTACGAGAGACGGCCTCGCGTGAAAACCTGCAGGACCGACTGTTTGTGAGAAAAAGTGAGGTTCGAGACCGCTCTGGTCACTCTGGCAGGCGGAAAACAGGCCAAATGACAGGCACTGGAGCCTCGAGAGCCCAGAGAACCTCAGATGGAGGTCCGAAACTCGCGTCTCCGACGAGAAGCGCCAGCCAAAAACCCTTTCCTGTCCACCGCGATCTGTTTCTATCCACTCCGACGCAACAACCGAGCAGTCTGATCTTGCTTGGAGGTCGAGAAACGAGCAGTAAACGTCGATTAATGGCGAAAGAAGAGCGCCAATCGGAACTGTTCGACACTTACGGGGTCCACGGGCTCTCTAACAGCGCCAATGAGAGAGCGGAAGGCATGAAACGAGCGCAGTTGAAGACGCATCTACTAGCAGCCGAGTCCTGGGCCACATCGGTCCAATCTGGCCGGCAAGTGACTCAAGACGACCTGCCGACGACTCCTTCGGCTCGAAAGCCGCAGTCCAGTCGCTCGGACTACCACGATCAAGCCATTGCGGTCTCCCAACGCCAGTCCCAGTCTCAATACAGTCGATACAATCGATGGGACGGCGAAAACGAGGGGTTTGACCCGGAATTGAGGCCAGAACAAGGCCCGAAGCCGAAAAAGCGACACAATCGAGACCCGTTGGGCTCGCGATCGGCCTTCCAAGTGCGGATTGAGAACGAAACGCAGCTTCGGATCTCCAAAGAGACGTTTGCTTCGCCTCAGAGGCTTGGAGGGGCCACGAAACGAGCTGTGAAAGCGCGTCAGAAGCGCCTGGCGGCCGATTTGCAGACGAATTTCATGGCCAACGCCTCGAACGACGCGTCCTCGGAGTCTCTGAATGCGTATGCGACTCAATTGTTCCACGAGGAGGCCGGGACGAGCACTGCAAGCAGTCGGAAGCTGACGCCGAGAGAGAAAGAGGAGCTCAAAGAGCGAGAACGCCTGAGTTTCGCGGAAAAGCTGCACAAAATGATCGACAAGGCCAACGCCACACTGGCTAATAGCAACACGACGTCCATGGAGACGCCAGAGGACGATCCGACGCGGTCTTCTCGCTCTGCTGCCTCGTCCAAACCCTCTCGATCGTCTGGGAAGGTTCGACAAACCGCCGCTAAACGGTCGGAGACCGTTAAAACCCCGCCAAAAGCTCACACAACATCGGGGAATGCTGTAAAAGCAGCCAAAACGGAGGAAAGCGCCGAACTCCCTGTGCCGAAGAAGAGGAAAGCGAGCTATGTGGTCTCCAAACGGCAAATTGAAGCGAGTCAAGCAGCAGCCAATCGATTGGCGGCTCCTCGAGCCAAACCCAGTTCGATTCGGCCGGCTGCTGCCCCCAAACCAACGCCAACTGCCAAGGCCAGCAGCTCAGTGAAGCCAAACAAGGCGGATGTTCAACGATCTGAAGCCGAAGCTAGGCTGGAAAGCGGCAAGCAGATCGACATGACTGCTGAAGGAGCGATTCTGACGACTTCGGCTGAAAAGAATGCGGAAATGCCACGTGAAAGGGAGATCAGCGAGGCAAAACCAGAGTTAGAGACGAGCAGCGCCGTTGAAGCGGTCGAGACTGACCTCTCGTCCAAGATTCCAGCCGACGAAGCGAAGCAGGAGGCTCCAGAACCGAGCGGACAAGCCGCGAGTGAAGTGGAGGTCGCGGTGCTTCTGGTGGAGGGAGGCATCGAAGCTGGAAGCATAGCAACACCCTCAGAAGAAGCTGTCGAGACTGAACCAGAAGCTGATGCTGATTTGGCAGTCACCGCTAGTATGGAGCCATTTCCATCGCCGGAGGCTGATGCAGCTGCCAGTTTGGAACCTGAGATCCCAGCAGCAGAAGCTGTTTCTGACGAATCTCCTACAGTTCCCAGTCCTTCAGAGGTAGTAGTGGAGTCGAGAGATCTGGTTGAAGGGCAGCAAGACGCGGTGAGGCAGGGAGTAGAGCAGCAGCCGACGGAGGCAGAGGCGATCGTCGACGCCTTGTACGGCGACGAATACCACGAGTTCAACGAGGACGGGGATGGCGGTGAGGGCGAGGACAGCGTCGCAGGCGAGCCGGAGACTGGAGAGCCCAGCGTTCCTGAGACGCCCGCTTCCAGTTCTGATGCGCAGTTGCAATCGAGTAAAAGCGACGAAGAGTTATACGAAGAGGATGCGTACAACGAGTTCGACGAGGAGGAGCCACTCAGCACTGCAGAGGAAAAGACTGAGGACGATGTCGGCAAGACGACCGAGGAGAACGCTATCAGCGGCCAAGAAGCGAGCGATCTGGCCGTCGAGGGGGTGAACTCTGCAGTTGAAGCGCTCGAAACGAGTCCAGAGGACGTGGGGACACATGCTGATGCTCGCAGCGAGGAGGAAGAGGCCTCCGTATCCAATGCAGCGGAGCAGACCACACCTGACGACGTGGTCGACGTAGCTGGAAGCGAAGCTGAGCAGTTGATGCCGGAAGGCGACGCTCCTGGCAACGCTGACGAGCAGGATCCGGCTATTTGCGACCCGCCTGAAGACCACGTCCTCGAAAGTGAGGCTACTGAACTGCCAGGCGCGTTGAGCAACAGCAGTGACAGGGAAGAGCACTTGGCACAGGAGGCACCCAACTTCAGCGTTGAAGAGGCTGAGAGGCAGAAGGACGCTCCAGTGGAGAGAGAAGGCGGCGACGAAGACGACGGTGTCGTTGTCGTTGTCGATCCTGATGCGGAGTTGGATGCTGGAGAGCACGGAGCTGCGGAGGTTCCTGCTTCCGGTTCAGAGGCACCGCTAGAATCCAGTAAAAGCGACGAAGAGTTATACGAAGAGGATGCGTACAACGAGTTCGACGAGGAGGAGCCACTCAGCACTGCAGAGGAAAAGACTGAGGACGATGTCGGCAAGACGACCGAGGAGAACGCTATCAGCGGCCAAGAAGCGAGCGATCTGGCCGTCGAGGGGGTGAACTCTGCAGTTGAAGCGCTCGAAACGAGTCCAGAGGACGTGGGGACACATGCTGATGCTCGCAGCGAGGAGGAAGAGGCCTCCGTATCCAATGCAGCGGAGCAGACCACACCTGACGACGTGGTCGACGTAGCTGGAAGCGAAGCTGAGCAGTTGATGCCGGAAGGCGACGCTCCTGGCAACGCTGACGAGCAGGATCCGGCTATTTGCGACCCGCCTGAAGACCACGTCCTCGAAAGTGAGGCTACTGAACTGCCAGGCGCGTTGAGCAACAGCAGTGACGGGGAAGAGAACTTGGCACAGGAGGCACCCAACTTCAGCGTTGAAGAGACTGAGAGGCAGGAGGACGCTCCAGTGGAGAGAGAAGGCGGCGACGAAGACGACGGTGTCGTTGTCGTTGTCGATCCTGATGCGGAGTTGGATGCTGGAGAGCACGGAGCTGCGGAGGTTCCTGCTTCCGGTTCAGAGGCACCGCTAGAATCCAGTAAAAGCGACGAAGAGTTATACGAAGAGGACGGATACAACGACTTCGTCGAGGAGGATCCCCCCAGCACCGAGACCAAGACAGACGAGGATGGTGGCGAGGCGTCTGCTGCTACTGTGGCGATCCCCAGGTCGCTTAACGTCCAGGAGGAGAGCGATCTGCCTGTCGAGGATGATGACGGCGAAGCCCGCCATCCAGAGGTGGAGGGCGTGGAGCAACGTGTGGTGAGACCGGAAACTCCCATCGAGGGAGAGGAGCCCTCCGTATCCTCCGTATCCACTGAAGCGGTCGACATAGCTGGAAGTGAAGCCGAGCGGCTGGCAACGGAAGACGACGCGGCTCCTGCCACCTTCGAAGACAAAGACCCAGCTACCTCTGGCGCAGCGGAAGAGCACGGCCTCGAAAGCGAGGCTCAGGCTGCTGGAGTGCGAGAAACGTTGGGCAATACCGGTAGCAGTGACAAGGAAGAAGCCACCCGTCGCACCGATGAGGCTGATAAGCAGGAGGACGCGGTGCTAGAGAAGCAAGGCGGCGTCGTTGTCGATCCTGAGGCGGAGTTGGATGCTGGAGAGCACGGAGCCTCGGAGGTTCCTGCTTCCGGTTCAGAGGCACCGCTAGAATCCAGTAGAAACGACGAAGAGTTATACGAAGAGGACGCGTACAACGACTTCGACGAGGAGGATCCCCCCAGCACCGAGACCAAGACAGACGAGGATGGTGGCGAGGCGTCTGCTGCTACTGTGGCGATCCCCAGGTCGCCTAGCGTCCAGGAGGAGAGCGATCTGGCTGTCGAGGATGGCGGTGAAGCCCACCACCTAGAGGTGGAGGGTGTGGAGAACCGAGAGCTGGAACCTGCAGCTCACAGTGAGGAAGAGGAGCCTTCTGTATCCAGTGAAGTGGTCTCCGCAGCTGAAACCGAAGCCGAGCAGTCGATAGCGGAAGGTGAAGCTCCTGCCACTGCTGATCAAAACGACCCAGCTACCTCCACAGAGCCCGAAGATCACATCGCGGGGAGTAGCAGGGAGCATGAAGAGACCCAAGCCACCAGCGACAGCGGTGAAGAGATCGAGAGGCGGGCGGACGCTGCACTGGAGAGCGAAGATTGTGAGCAGCCGCAGTCGGACGCTCACTACCTCGCTGAGGCTCCTCAAATTGAAAAGGAAGACGCTCAAGACCCGGCAGTTGCTGCAGAGGCGGTGGACCTAGCCAATCCTGGTGCTTCCACTGGCGAAGACGCGCTTGAGACGCCTCCTCTCGATGTTAACGTATCGGCGACTGATGATTTCGGCGGGTCCGAAGCGGAGGAAGCAACGCACTTGGCCACCGCTCGCTCCGATTTGGGTGCGCACTCTGCGAAATATGGAGACGACGATTTCGACGACGCAGGGACTGGAGGCGGACCGCACCAAATGGCGGAAGGGACTGAAGAAATGGCGACTACGAGCGACCAACCGCAGCTGGAAGGCGATGGGGCGATGGCCTTAGCGGCCGGAGAAGACGGAGGCCCTGCTCGGTCTGAGGAGAACGGAGAAGCGGATGCTCTCCAGCTGGCAGGACAAGACAAGGTGACCACGTCGGAGGCCAGTGAACTCCCTGACGTCCCGCTCGAAGATGAGCTCGCTGCTCTCAGCCCAAAAGCCGGAGCGTATGGCGACGACGACTTTGACGACGACTTTGACGAGGACGCTGAGGAAGCAGCTGCAGATACTTCACAGCAGGAGGGAGTCGAGCAAGACGCTGCGTCCGATGGATCTGCTCCCGGCTCGTCAAGGGAGCAGCAGGCCAATGGCGAGGACGAAGGCCCTGCGGCTCCAATGCCGCCGAAGGACGAGTCGGGGCTGGCAGCTGCCGTCTCTGAGTCGGAACGGATGCTGAAGACTGAGCCACGCGACCTTGCGAGTCCCGCGACATCTCCTGACGATGGCGGCGATCCACGCTCAGTAGTAGAGGACCCCACGGTTGAAGAGCCTTCCTGCGATATCGACGTCGAGCTTGTGCTGGAGCCGGAGGCCCCGGATCAAGCGCCGGAGAGCTCATTGGAGACACTGTCGCTAGCCAAGGTCGCAGTTGAGGAGATCACGAAGGCGGATGACGCTGGCGATGCGGCGGAGGACAAGGCGAGGCCTTCGGATGCAGCGGAGGACGAGGAGGACACTACAACAGACAGCGACTACACGAGCGACCTCATAGCTGGTGAGGCGAAGGCGTTGGAGGAGCCTGAGGAGGTGACACCTGCCTCGGATCAGCAACATGAAGTCTCACCGACGGACGCAGCAGAAGGAGACGAGACTGCGGTGGATACCGAAGGTGAAGCTGTTGATCTTGGCTCCGGGGCACTGGATCTTGTCGCAAGCGAAGTGGTGGAAGCGGCAGCTCTTCCTTCCGACGGCAACGACGCGCTACCTGTTCCTGTGCCGACAGAAGAGCAGTATGCCGACGAGCTCGGAGACGAAGACGCAGCAATTGGCTCAGAAGCGGCTGGTTCCGGCTCCGCAGCCGTCGAGGATGATGTGGACGTCCGTGAACGAAGCAGCCAGCAATCGACGGAGTCTGTCGAGGAGCCTGCAGCCAAGAGCGTCGGCGGAAGCGAGTCGCTGGGAGCTGAAGCTCGTGATCCGCTTGAAGTGCCCAACGCTCAGGCAGAACCGACTGCGAGCGACGGGACCCAAGCGGAAGTGGAAGAGCGCAACGACGATAGCGAAGGTGCTCAGGAGCTTGAGGCAGTGGAGGCTGCCTTGGTCGTCGACGCTGTCCCCGCCCGCGAGTCTGAGGAGGTGAAGAGCGACGAGGTCGAGTCTACTGGTAATCCGCCTTCAGTGTCGGAGGAGCCGACACCGTTAGCCGACCCAGTGGTTCCTCCAGTCGAGGCGGCAGAAGACTCCAGTCCGAGTGATCAGGCGAGTGGCGACGATGCGGATCCGTCTGCAATTGACGGAGCTGCTGCAGAGCCATCGCCGGATGATGGCAAGTTCCAAGGCACTGAGGATCCAGCAGACATGTCGGGGGTGCAGGACGCGACCGCATCGTCGGAAGCCGAACGTGCTGAGGAAGCGACGGAACTGCCAGTGTCCGCTGCTGAAGTCGAGCCCGTCGAAGAACGCGAAGCTTCAGCCGCAGCAAGTGGTGCTCCCTCTCCGTCTCTGCCAGAGGAAATCGCTTCTTTCGAGTCCATCGAGGAACTGGCCACGAGCGAGAACAGCCTCTCACCCGAAATCAAAGAGGAGCTGACGGAACCAAAGCCACTTTCTGAAGAAGCGCAGCCACAAGTGGGCAATGAGGTCTCTCCTGGTCTCTCGGAGGCTCCTGAGGCCACTGCCGAGCCACTCGAAGACGAACGACCCTCGGAAGCGACTGAGGACATGTCTGCAGCGTCGGATATCGTCGCTCAGGCTCCAATTGAGGCAGATTCACGCGTCCTAGTCATCGAAAACGCGGACATTTCAGTTGATGAGACGCTTGAGCTACCGCAGACGGCAGACATTCCCGTGGGCTCCGAGGACCCGGCGCTTGTTCTCGACACGACGACTCAGCCAGAGCCTACTGCATCTGGGCCTGTCGAGGCTCCTGAAGCGAGTGAAGAGCTGCAGTCTCCGGAGAACGAGTACGACGATCAAGAAGCGTTCGAGGAGGCGGAGGACCCGGACGAGATGGACGCTGGGGAGTCGGTAGTCGCCTCGAATTCGACGGCTCTTGAGCCTGTTGCGGCCGAAGCGGAGGCTCCGACCTCCCCCTTCGAAGACGACTACGAGGACTTCGAGGACGAGGAGAAGGCCGCCAGTCCACGAGTCGACGGCCGTGCGAAGCCCGTTGCTGCTCCGGCCCCGAGTCACTCGTCGTCTCCGGACGATGGGGACGAGGAGGACGCGTATGAAGAGGAGATGGACGAGGAGGCTGAGCCCCCGCAGCCAGTCGTTCCGACCGAAGCGACTTCGGAAGCGGAAGCGGAGGACTACGACGACGAGGAAGTGCTCGACGAGGTGGAAGACGAGGTCGAGAGTGCGAAGCCGGCGACTGCCGCAGCAGCGCAGCCAGTCGACGCCGCCGAGCTGGAGGAAGACGTGGAGTACGAGGAGTCCGACTTTGAAGACTGAGAGCACGGCCAGCACGCCGACATGGACAGTTTTGATACAAAGAATACACACATTGGGCCGAGCTGACACTCACACGTCCACTTCGGTGGTGCGAGAGCAGTCTCCGTAATTAAGTACGACGATGTCCATAATTAAGGCTTGGCGGATAATACAGTACGATCGGATAGAGCGTTTCTATCTAAAGCACTAAGTACGGTGGCATGGCACGCGAAACGGCGCGACCTCTTCAACTTGCACTGCAGCCACTGCCCTCCACTTGGCTGGCGATGCCATCGCGCGTCCCCGTGAAGCCCGAAGATGCGGTGCGTTGCATCGACGCTCTCTTATCTCGGGCCTCTCCCTACTGACGGTGATGGCGCTACGGTTGGCGCGAGTTCGGTGGTAGGAGTACCCGGAGGTGCCGACGCCCAAGGAGCTGGAGCTCTCGCGGCAGCTCGTGGCTCTCCAGCAGGAGAAGGATCTGCGGGAGACTCGGTCCCTGGCTCAGATCCGCGATCTCGAGTCCCAAGTCCACAAGTGCGTGCCCTGCTAGAACGGCTTGCAGCTCCCTTAACCGCCCGTTGACTCCTTGCTCGGGTCCATTCGCTGATGGAGGACGTCACAGACTGCAGGTTCGCAACCAGGAGCTCTTCCAAATGCTGCAGAGCACCAAACGCGACCAGATTCAGACCCAACAAGCGGCTGTGGAGGACGAGTGTCAACGCTGGAAGGTGACGGTGCAGGCGCTGCAGACGGAGCTCGACCAAGAGAAGAGCGACAAGGAAGCGCAGAAGCTCTGGCAGCGCAAGTTCCTTCCCTCTTCCTCAGCTCCGTCCAGTCGCCTGCAACCGACAATCACCCCAACCGAAGACGTGTTCGCTCGCTTTGCGCAGAGCCTCGCGCTGTTACCAGCGTCTCAGGCTCCGCAGGTCGCGGCCGCAGGCGTTTTGCCCTTCCTGGCGCATTTACTGGCTCAAGAAATGGGCGATCTCGTCACTGGGTCGGTGCTGCTGGCTCTGGTGCACCTCGCGATCCACCGGCGCTCGCCGCGCCCCCGTCCACCGCTAGGCGCTGCCGATTGCGCGTTGGACGTCCGCGAACAGATCGTGAAAGCTGGCGTGGCCACATCACTGGCTCATCTGCTGGAGCACTCGCAGAACCCTCGCGTAGTCGTTGAAGCCGCTCGCCTGTGTGCTGCACTGGCCGACCGTCGCCCGAACAAACGCGTACTCGCCTCCAAGAACGTCGTGCGCTTCCTCGTCCAGCATCTCATGCCCCGCATCCCTCCCAAAACCCGAGAGAAACGCGAAGACGACACGGACGAAGAGGAGGCGGACGTGTCTGCCAAGCTGGAGAAGCTGCCGCTACCTGGAGACAGCGACACACAGCAGAACGCACTCAGCGCACTCGTGAATCTCTCCCACGGTACGTTCCGCACCCTTCCAGCGACCCCAGTCCTGCTTGTCTTACTGCTGATGCCTTTCCTTACAGATTCCGAGATTCTACGCTCTCAGATCGCAGCGAGTTCGTACTTCTTGCCGATCGTAGTGCGATATGTACGTGAAGGCGCCAGCGCGGACGTCCAGACGGAAGCGGCCAAGCTTCTGGGCAACCTGGCGCACAACCACGGGGTGAATCAGAGCGCTCTCATGGCCGCCGAAGCTCCGGCGGCGCTCGCTGCTTGTCTGACCACTGCCAATCTGCACCGCAGTCCGGCGTTGACTCGAGCCGGCGCTATTGGGTTGGCAAACCTGGCGCACACGTCTGTGAATCAACTGACTATCGGCTACGGCGGAGCCACGACGTTACTACTGCAGTTGCTGGTGGACGCCGTGAGTCATTCGCCCGTCACGGAGGCGGTGGCCGCCGCTCTCACGTGTCTTTGTCATCAGAATCCGCCTAACAAGACGCGTGTGGCGGCTCAGAACGGACTTCAAGTGCTTCTCTATGCGCTGGGGGCGAGTCCCAAGCCAGACGAGGCGCAGCACGAGTCTGACGAAGAGACAGCGGCGCTCGTGGCGCTCTGTGAGTGTCTGGCGGTCGTGGCGAACACGAGACCCAATCGCCAGCAGGTGCTGGACCTGGACGGCCATCTACTGCTCTGTCAGATCTGCCGACGCTGTTCTATTGAGACGCCGAAGCTATTGGAGGCTTCGGCACAAGCGGTGTGCACGTTAGTGCCATCTCCAAGCGAGCGGAGTGCCATGCTGGCTGACAACCACGAGAGCAAATTGGAGACCAAGGCCGTCGCTCTTAAGACTCTCGAGCGAGCGCGTCATTTACTGGCACAAGAGACGCAGCGCCACCCGGTTATTGGAGAGGAGGAGGCAGTGACGCGCAGTCGACGGCGATGGCTCACGCAAGCGATTGATACACTCACGAAGTATCACGCGTCGTCGTCAAAACAGCAGTCGGCGTCGGCGCTGGAGCTGCAGGAGGGCAAGCGCGAGACGGAGCAGACGCTGACGGAGTTCCGAGAGCGCTGCGGCTTCTCCATGGAGTCGCTCACCTCCATCCCGCCGGACGAGCTGTGTCTGCACTTCAACGACGAATATTGAAGCGCGGATGTCATTCTAACGGGGGATAACCCCTTGTTGCAGGTTACGCCGGCCCCCGTTCGAATGACGATCACATGCAATCGCTCGTCACGCAAATTTTAACGTTAAGGGCGCGAAAAAAATAGAAACGCACCGGCTGAACGGAAACTTACGTGATATCTGACCCACAAGCGAAATATATCCAGAAGAGTGACATGTACCCCATGCAGGCTTATCCGGCAGCATGGAAATGAGTGACCGTTAAACCTGACTATTGTTATATCTTATATATTGGATATCCTTCCTATCCTGCTCCCTACTAAAGTTGTCTTCCAGATCACGAATCGCTCTCCAGCTACAAGATTGCAGACAGTCAACGAAAGAAACGGATAGTCTCTGTCTCCTTATATCTATCACTTCACAATCCAATTAATTGACGCAGGTGCTCGTGATGGACTTCGTCTGCAACCCAACCTGCGACCATCGAGTCCCTTCGTCGAGACGTTCGCAATCCCCAACCATGTCGAGCATGAGTCCCCGCTCCAGGCTCAATGCTGGGCGTCTTCGCAGCTCTCCGCCGCCGCCGCAACACGCAGCACGCAGTGTCTCCGTCGCTCCAGCTCATTGACGTTTTCCAGCGGCCAAGCCGCTGCTGAACCGACTCGTTCTCGCCCGATTTGCAGGCTCCGCTCGTTGAGACCCTCGCATCTTCCGCATAGAAATGCAGGAAGAGCTCCTCGTTTCCCATGTAATTTCACCACCACCGCCACAAAAATCGAAGCCTATCCAGCTGTGGGCAATGGACCCTCGGCACTTTGTGGTCGGTCGTGAGGGTGCGGCTTCACCTGCTCATTCCTGATCCCGCCAGCTTCGCTTCGAGATGTTCCTGCCTCCATATCGCCACCCGTTCAAGGCTCCGGAGGCTCCGGCGCGGCGGTGGGACCCGTGGACTTCCAGTCACCAGCACCGCCGTCGCCGTCGGAGCCAGGCCACTGTAGGGCTCTTAACCCCCGATCGGATCGGCGACCACCTCGTCGCGCGTTGCATGGCCTTCGACGCCTTCCGGACGCGACATCTGACTAAATCGTGGCTCCCGGAGGCTGTAGGCGGCTCCGGACTGTCGTTCGGGTCGCGCCACGTGCTGCGAGGCATCGACAACGCCGTGAGCGACCAGATCCAAGCCATTATCGCGTACGAAGAGGAGCGGAACCCGCTCAACCAGTTGGCTCAGACCGGCTACATCATCCAGCAGATTGCGCGATTGAACCGCCTATTGGACGTCGCGCTCGCCGCTTACGGCATCCCCGAGCCACGCGGGAGAGCTCCGTGGCAAGCCGCTTTCCAACAAGAGCGTCAGGATCGGATGACGCGTTTCCAGACGATATTGACGAACCGAACGCGGTTGGTGGAAGCGTTGGGCGGTGAAGAGCAGCAACTCGAGGTGCTGACGCTGCTGGTCTACGACTTCCAGAAGCACTCGCCCGACTGCTACTCCGACTTGGAGGCCAATGTGATCTCCACCGTGTGTGAGACGAGTATGCGCCTCTCGGGTCTAGCGGCCGTCACGATTCCCGACTGGTTCGTGCCTGGATACGAACTCCGACAGAGTCGGTGGCAAGGCACTCGCGTGGACGTCGAGCGACTGCCAGGCAAGAGCGAGGAGCGCTGCGTCCGACAAGCAGCGGCTTGGTGGGGACTGCACCATCCGCATGTGCTCAAGTTGTTTGGCGCGTGTCACGTCGGGGAATCCCCCGTTTTGGTGCGGGAAAGCGCCACTTGTGTGAAGAAGACGGCGGAATCTGCACTTCTGAGTCAAGATGTGCTGCTCGGCACCGCACACGCTCTCCAATTCCTGCACGAACGGCACTTCATGCACGCCAACTTGACCCTCGAACGTCTGTTTGCCACTGAGAAGGAGCGCAAAGTGCTGCTTCACGGCGGAGAATTGCTCAAGATGTCCATGGCCGGCAATGAAGCGCTGACTCGGTCGCTGAAGAAGCAGTCGGCGATGTTGCCAGCTCTCCCGCCCTGTCCGGACTTCGTCAAGCACGAAGAGTGGGGACTCATTGAGAAAATGTGTGCTGGTGACGCGGAGACTCGTGTTGGCATGTCGTTGGTGGTGCAGCAGCTTGAGGAGGCTGGCAAGCCGCAGCGTTGGCATTTCTGGAATCGGAAGACGCGTCACACACCTCCTGTGCTGTCTGGAGTCGTAGGGTATTCGCCAGAGTATGCCGATCCAAGATTCGGCATAACAGCAGACGCTTTGGTCCAGGAGATCGCCCATCTACTCGACGCGAACGAGAGTGAAGCCGATCCCATGGATACATACGTCTTCGAGCGTCTGGTAAGCGTGCATCGCCAGCTTCTGGGCTTGGTCTGTGCGAAAGAGGTGGCAGCGTCGCTCATGGAGATTCTGGTGCGCTTCAAGTGGTCCCTGCTCCGTCGTACAGCCAGCAGCAACGCTTCCTTCTGCGTCGCGTCATCCCGCAGCGTCGAGCATAGCAACAGTTGGTTCCATAGTGAGATCGATCTCTTGCTGACGCGTTGCGATCCACTGAAGATTGCAGCGGCTTCGATTCACGACTGGAAGGCGCAGTGTGCCTGCATCCGAGAGACTCAGCAGGAATCCTTCCAATCAGCACTGGACGACCTCGTGGACGGCTTGGACGACGAAGAGGAGCGCGTCGAAGCTGCCACGTTGCTCGTCTTTGAGGCGACGAAGCACCGCAGCAGCTACGATCCAAGCCAATTGAGAGCGATTGAGCGTACTGCCACGACGATCGTGGGTCTTCCAGGCGGCCGAGAGCGCATCGTGGTCCCCAAGTGGTTCATCCCGCGGTACGAAGTCGAGATCGGCAGTCGATTAAACGCGGGGTCTTTCGGGGCCGTGCACCGCGGCAAGTGGTTCAACGCGACCGTCGCCGTCAAGTGCTTGTTCCGCTGCGATCGGAAGCTCTTCCTTCGCGAAGCCACCATCTGGTTCACCCTCAATCATCCGAACGTCGTCAAGCTGTATGGTGCGTGCCACGTGGGCAAGTCGGCGACCACGAGAGGGCTTGACGATAGTCCAGCGAGCCGTCTCGACCGAAGACCCTTCTTCGTCTGCGAATACGCCAGTGAAGGCACCTTGAGCGAGTACTTGGAACGCCAACGCTCGGAACACAAGACCCACCCGAACGTCTGGAAGTGTCTGTGCGAAGCTGCTCGAGGTCTTCAGCATCTCCATGAACGTGGAATCATCCACGGAGATCTCAAGGGGAACAACATCCTCGTGGGTTCCAACCATCAAGTGAAGCTCACGGACTTCGGGCTCAGCACCTTCGCGAACAACTCAAGCTGGACAGGCGGAGATGGAACCATCGGAGCTGTAAGATGGAAGGCGCCCGAGCGTCTCGGCGAAGAGGACCGAGGCCCGACCTTCGAGTCCGACATTTACTCCTTCGGCATGTGCATCATCGAGGCCGTGAGCGGCAAGTTCCCGTGGCAGGACGTCCTGGACGAGGATCTTGTGGTCTCGGAGGTGACGCACGGCCAGCTGCCTCCACGGCCCGTTAGCTTCAACAACGAGCAATGGGATCTTGTGACGCGCATGTGCTGCTTGAAGCCCACGGACCGAGTCGCCATCTCCGCAGTCGTCGCGTTGCTGAGCTCACTTGGGTAAGTTAAGAGAAGGAGATACAATACATGTAGCAAAACCAATACAACTCCATGTGGTACCTATGCAAAAGCTCGTTCTTGTTTGCTGGAAAGTTCTTAACCCGGCCGCTGCGCCTGAAACAAATGGGATAGAGGCACATGAAAGACGCACATCCCGTCTCCTAGAGGAAGCACAAGGATGAGAGAGCAGAGCTGGAAGCACCTGGCTGTCGTTGGAGAGCACCACGCCCACGATCTGTCACACAGACGCCGTTTGCACACGCACGGCCTCGAGTTTTAAATACCAGCACCCCGCTCCCTTAAACTGTTACACTGCCGCTGTTCCTCCCTCGGCTGCTGCAGCCACGCGATCGTCAAAAGCGCTCAGGCCGTTTTCACTCGCTTCACATCGTCGCCGTCGCTGTCACTCTCATCCTACAGCATAATAAACACACACACGCACACACATGGTCAAACCCTTGCCGCCCTCAGCTCAAGGCCAATAGCCACAATAGGAACGCCACACATACCTCCTCGATCGGACGCTTCACGCCGGTGCTGCCGCTCATGCTGCTATCTGAATCCCCAGCCTCCTTCGCGGTGGCATCCCTCTCCGCTGGGATGAGATGCGCTGGCGTGATCTGCTTCGAGTTGGTCATGACCGTGTCGTAGCAGTACTTGTGGAAGATGGTCTCCTGCTGCTCATCGCCATTGGCACCGGTGTTGTGAATCGTGGCTGCCACCGCGTTCGTGTACATCCAGTCCTCCTCGTCTTCCTCCCAGCTCTTCGTGAAGCTCTCGCCGCAGATCCGACAGCGTGTGATGCTATCGTCCACCGGCACACGCGCGTTCTCCCACGACGCCTGCTCCCCGGCGTTCT
Organism: Nothophytophthora sp. Chile5; assembly: GCA_001712635.2. Taxonomy (NCBI): domain Eukaryota; phylum Oomycota; class Peronosporomycetes; order Peronosporales; family Peronosporaceae; genus Nothophytophthora; species Nothophytophthora sp. Chile5. The sequence continues at coordinate 22,314 of MBAC02007214.1, forward strand.
TCTCGCTCTCCTTCTGCGTGCGGTCGAAGAAACTGCTGCTTGTGCTCTCGCGAGGCGCCATATCACCCGAGAAGTCGGCCACCCACTGATCTTCGTCTGGGTACCACGAACGCGACACGCCCCCTTTGCCGTGCTCCTTCCGCGCGCGGTTGTACTGGAACAGGAAGTCCAGATGCGCGTTCAGCTGGGCTTGTTCGCGGAAACGCAGCCCGCTCTCGCGGCACACGAGCGGCAGCGCCGCGTACAGCTTCTGCACGTTGGACTCCACGCGATCCTTATGCGTCACGATCTTGTCACTGAACCACATTCGCGACGCGTTGTCATTGCGAGGCGCCTGCTGTTGTTGTGGTAGTCGTTGTTCTTGTTGGAGTCGTTGCGGGGGCGGTGGAGGCGGTCTAGATGGAGCACTTCCTTCTGTTTGGGATATCCCTTTGAGTTTCTGCAGGATGGACATGACGGCTGCCGCGTTCGGTGCACGCGGCGGATCGTTCGTGATCTCCGCAGCCTCTTGTGCCGCCTGACGAGATGGAGACGGTGGCGCACGCTGCTTGCGCTTGAGTAGCTGCATCAGGTGGGCCACATTGGCGGACTTGGCGGAGGAGCCCTCGCTCCTCGCCGCACTGCTATTGTCTACCCCGCTCGACCGAGCTGGTCTCCCGCGAGTGGCTGCCGGAGGCCCCGACTGCTGTGGCTGCGTACGTGGCCGAGCAACTTGAGCACGCGGATCTTGTGCTGGGGACGGGCGTCGAGGGTCACGAACAGGGGGAGGCTGCTGCTGTTGATTGGCTGCCGGGTGAGGTAGCACTCCCCCAGCGCTGGGCCCTCGTGCTGCTGCACCCGCCTGCTCGACTTTCGACGCGGCGTGGAACTCCAGCAACTGATTGTAATAGTCTGGATTGTTGGTGCGCACTTCCTCAAGACTCATGTGTTCGGTCGGGTGGATGTTCATGTCATTCTGCAGCTTGGTGAGCAACGAGCGCAGCTCCATGTCTTGCTGCTGCTGGACCAGCTTCACGCTGGAGCTACCGCCTCGACCATGCGTCTGCTGCTGTTGCTGCTGCGGCGGCGGCCTCTGCTGCACGGGTTGCCCCGGGGCTGACGACTCGGCCGCCGCCTGGGCACGAGTGGCCGCTCCTCGCATCTGCGCGATCGCCTCCTTGTTAAACAGCCGTGTGGTTTCCCACGTGTTCAGCACGTGGATGAAGCGTCTCAGGTCCTTGGCCGACACCTGCATCGATCCACAACGTGCTAGTGAGCTCCTCAAGCCCCACAAAGACGCTTTCAAGTAAAGAGCCCATTTAGCCAGCTACCCAGCGGCGAGCACGCACCTGGCGCACGCAGTTGCAGTAAAGCGGCACGATCTTGGCGGCAAACAGCGATGGATACGGCCCGCGGATGTTCTTGAGGATGGAGTCCGTCAGGTAGAAGATCGGCAACTTGCAGTTCGGCGCCACCTATCGCCGCAGCAAACAAACAAACACAACGCATCAGCTTCCCTCTGCTCTTCAAATATCCGGTCACTCGGTAGGCGGCCGCGTTGGCGTGTCTCTCTTCTCCTCGCTCCTGCTTGCTGTCCATATATCCTCTCTCTCTCTCTCTCGGAGTGCCCTTACTTCCTCCCCTCTGCTTCCAGCCTTTCCTTCCCATGCTGGGGAGGACAGCGGCAACTTCCTTCGTCCGTACCAAGGACAGCACGGAGCCAAATCCGCTCGCACCTGTCTGGTTCACTACACAGTTCTCTCTACATTCAATAGACCCTCGAACCAACATGCAGATATCCAGCCAGATCGATCGATCGAGCGAGCGAGAGAGAGAGAGAGAGAGAGAGAGACGAGAAAGCCACGCGGCCGCCAGGAATCCGCCAGACACACACTTCAGCCCGTCGCAAGGCAACAAGGCGCGCTCGGAAGACCGCACGCAGCAAGGAGAGAGGCGCCCCGGCAAGGCAGCTGGTTATTTACCCGGTGGATCTTGGTTTCCAGGAAGCTAACAATCTCGGGCGCGAACTGCAC
>MBAC02007227.1:0-15416 GCA_001712635.2 Nothophytophthora sp. Chile5
GGCCCAGGACGCCACCGATCGCTGATTGATTGGCCGTGCCCAGCATCAAGGACGACGTAGATGATGCCCAAATACGCGGCGGCCTTCACACTGCCAACGACCTAATCTCTAGTGTCGGCAAATCGAATACGGCCGAGAAGGAGCGCTGGTCGATAGGGATCTGCAGCAGTATGTCCGTGCTTGCGGCACTCGCCCGCCTAGTCGTCCACCAGCTTGAACGCCACGTCGACGGTGCCTGCTGCCTATTGATTGAGCGGAGGTCCTCATGGCGTTGGCGTTGGTGGGTGACATGCGTGAACTCAATGTTCGTGATTACTTTTGGCGATTGATCATGCACTTTGGTTTGAAAATCACGGGAATTAGAGCGAAAATCTTGATACTTCGCCAGTAAATAATGGCATTTGGATACATGAGATTGACACGAAGCAGATACATTAATTCATTCATTGGTCTCGTCGATCCGGTACTGTGGTGCTGCTGTTGACTTGGTTATTGGGTTTCCGTTTTTTTTTTCGAGACAGAAACGGTCGCCGTTTGCGGTTTGCGTTTCTGTCTTCATCAAGAGAGGTACAAGCACATTATTGACAAGTGACTTCGGTATCTGGCTTTGGTGGTGTTCGCGGTGCACGCGTCATGCATCTCGGCTGGAGATACATGTACGTGTTGCGTTCGGCCATCGTGTGCTTTTCTGCGAATGACCCAAACTAGACAGTTTCTGCCAATAGAAGCGGGTTTCTTCGTGTACGGTGGCTGCCTTACGAATTCGCACGAAGCGTGTGTTCGGATCGCCCCCTTACAAAGCTTAAGTGATACTTTCGTCACGAAAAATGTGGTTCGAGGAAAGCGTACGGCCACTGCCTTACGAAAACCAATTTGACCCAATATCGGTATTACGATTTCCGTTCTTTCAAGCATAAATGGATACCTAATATAAATACGTGATGGACTTATAAAGTGAAGAAAATGCTTTAATAAATTATCAAATGTAAAGGTTATTTATCCCGCTCTCTGCGCTGAAGATAGAAACGTTACAATTGGGACACTCATTTTTGGTTTCTGATTCCAGCAGTCCGAACGCAGACACCAAGATGAGCAGCGAAGCGCCTGCGAGCGCTGGCGTCCGCTTCGAGCGCGAGCGCCAAGCATCGAGTGACTACCAGCCCGTGGCCACGCCGCCGTATGCTGGGGGAGCTGGGAGCGACGGCCCGACGACCTCAGCGGAGAACGTGTGGGGTGGAGAAGCGCGTGTCTTCGCTCGTCCGAAGAAATGGCAGCGACTGCTTCGTGAATACAGAGTGGTGGAGTTCGCTGGCACCGGCGTCATGTATCTCGTTGGAAAGGCGCTTGGAAAATGGATGGAGCTCAACGACCGTGAGTATACGAACTGTATTGGCTCCGTTGTGCAGGACAGCGGAATGAATTGGCAACACTATGCTAACTAAGCGCGACCGGTATCGATGGCTGTCGCGTGCTGTCTCCGCCCATACATTGCCACGAGTTGTTTAGGTGCCATCCCAAGAATTCAAATGCGGCTGAACGCAACGACCACGATATGGGCACGCGACCCCGCGATGGACCAGGAAAAGATGCCCGAGCACGGTAAGTGCAAACGGCGAAGCTTTGCATAACCCCAGCTGGAACTAATTGCGATGTTTGCGCCTACTCGTATACCCCAGTGCCAATGTGGTCTCTGGTTGTTCTAGGCCTTGGAATCCCCATCGTGGTCAATCTCCTGATCAACTACGGGCTCCCGAAATGTCGCGAGGTCCGCGTGATTCCACATGACGTGCGCGACTTCCTGCTGAGCCTTGGGCAGGCAGTGACGCTGTCCACGATTCTCGTGAACTTTACCAAGAACGCGACGGGTCGTTTCCGGCCCTGCTTCTTTGAGCTGTGCGGCTGGAACTACGACGTGATATGGGACGGTGTTACGAACTTGTGCAGTGACGTTGCTGGAGAGAGAGATGGTCGCAAGAGCTTCCCGTCAGGTCACTCGTCCTTCGCGTGGTCGACCATGCTCGTGCTCTCGGTAAGGCGCCTATCTCGCGGCATGAGAGCTCAGCTCAACAAACATCCTGAGCTGGTCCCTTGAGTACAAACTGACGTGTAAATGCCGCTTCTTTCGTTGTGCGTCTGCCTCACTATGGAAACAGCTTTACTTGCTCGGACGATCACGGCTTAACTGTGAGAACCGCAGCGAAACGGTAGTGCGCGGCGGAATGAAGATCTTAAAGCTATTCCTGTGCTTTCTGCCTACGTTGGCGGCTTCCTGGGTTGCCATCACACGCTCCATCGACAACCGTCACCATTACAGCGATATCGTAGCGGGCAGCATCGTCGGGGCCGTGGCCGCGTGTTTGGCCTACAGCTACAACTACGCCTCGATCTTTTGCTGGGAGTCGGCTGGCTTGCCCTGTGAAGAAGCCCACGAGCGCAGGAAGGTGAGGTTTCAACACATTTTCTGCTACCGATCCATGTGTGTGGGGATAAGGACTAATACTCTTGATGTGGGTTGTTTTCAAGGCGAAGCTCCAGGATGCAATTCTGTACAGCCCGCAGCATCAATCCGTGCGTCCTCGGAGTGTTGACGAGTCGCAGAAGTTCTACTCCAACCAGAGCGAGCACTTCATCAGCATGAGTAACCGCGGCGGGACCTCCTCGGTTCGAAGCTCGATCTCCAAAGTTACGGGCGAGACCTAGAAGCCCAGGTGATAGGGCAATGCAGCACAGGTAGTAAGCCACTTCTGGTACTTTCGTGACTTATTGCGCAAATGCATCCGCGTGGATGCGGAACGAGTGGTTTGCAATGGACAATGGACATTGCAACACATCTGTTCGTACTTGTTGGAGGTTGAGCATGCGGTTCATAGCCGACGCTGTATTCGACTAACTTGCTTGAAGCGCTGGGTGCTGGTGGACCTGACTGCGGAGAATTGCGGCATGCCTCAGCCTCCATACTTGCTGTTAGAACTTTGCGTTTGTAGATCGCTCGATGCATGCGCTGGATTTCCTGTCCAGTTTTCTGATTTCCTCATTTTCTCACACATTTGCAACCATGAAAATATACAGACGCCCATCCCTGAATGAGTTTCAAGTCCCCCTACCTGCACATTTAAATATCCACCGAAAATTTGCGTGACGTAATTCGGAACCCTCGCATACAACCCTCGTTCGAAATCACCTCTGATCCTAAATATATCAAAGCTAGTCGTCCCAATCTTTCTCCCATCAAGCGCGCGGCTGTTGGGTCGTTGGGACAAGGCCAGCACAGTCGCCTCCTCTTTGCGAGCATCAGCTCATTCCTCCGTTCGCTCCATCGCGGCGTCGCTGGCGGTCGATCGGCAGGTCCCTCGCACAGGCGAAGAAGCGGTGAAGAAGCCCCTCTTCGTGCGCTACCCCGTTCGAAGCTTCACCACGGAGAGCTCAGCCTTTCGCGGCGCTGCTTCCAGCTCCGCGAGCGACTTTCCGTTCATGGCGTCGTCCTCCTCCACGGCGGCGCTGCCGCCGCTGTCGTCGTCGGAAACGCATAGGAACAGTACCCGCGCCAAGTTCGAGCGGTTCATACGCCGCTACCGAGTCACGGAGTTCGCAATTACCGTACTCATGTATGGGTTTGCGCTCTTCTTCGCGAAAATCGAAGTCGCGCAACGTACGCCCCAGCTTAACCCCATCGCTGGTTTTGCAGTGATGGTGCAAAACTCTTTATATCGGTGGGTTGGATTTGCAGTGTGCTAACCTTTCTGATTAATTCTATGATAGGGGATATTCCGAACATCCAAGTGCGATTGAACTCGACGACGTCTGTCTGGTCTCGAGACCCGACCATCAACGCCAAGGAACACACGCAGCAAGTCCCCATGATCGCGCTAGTCGGCATCGGCGGCGGCGTGCCCATCATAATCAACCTGGTGATCAACTACGCGCTCCCCAAGTGTCGCCCCGTGCGCATCATCCCGCACGACACGCGCGACTTCCTGCTCAGTCTGCTGCAGTCCACGAGTATGGCCACGCTGCTCACGCAGTTCACCAAGAACATGACCGGCCGGTTCCGCCCGTGCTTCTACGATATGTGCGGGTGGGACTATGACATCATTTGGGACGGAGTGACCAACTTGTGCACGAGCGCTTCGGGCGAGAAAGAAGGTCGCAAGAGCTTCCCGTCGGGCCACGCCTCCTTCGCATGGTCCACCATGCTCATGCTGACTGTACGTGGCCAGCAAAAAGATCCGTCAATTTACGATTGCGGTGCTCGAAGAAAAGCTAACGAGTCGTATCTGCATGATTGTTGCAGCTGTATTTGCTGGGACGATCGACGCTGAATTGCCAGAACCGGAGTGATTCCATGATGCGAGGAGGGCGGAAGACGCTGAAGCTGTTTCTCTGCTTCGTACCGTCGTTCGTGGCGGCGTGGGTAGCCGTGACGCGTTCCATCGACAACTGGCATCACTACGCCGATATCCTGGCGGGCAGCATCATCGGTGCAGCGTCTGCGTGCATAGCCTACAGCTACAATTATTCCTCGGTTTTCAGCTGCGAGCACGCTGGTGTTCCCCTCCAGGAATGCCATGTGCACCGCAAGGTACGCAGATGATCTATTATCCGTTGTTGGACAACATCCGGTTCCTGAGGCGAAACTCTGTTCAACGTGTGTTTGATATACAACAGAAACTTGCCGCCAGTAGCAGCAACATCACGTACAGCAGCAGCAGCGGGTCGCTCTCTCAAGGCACGGAACGGGACAGCGAGCGCAAGCCCTCGAACGCGCGTAATGAGCATGTGCTGGACGTTTACAGCCGCAGCACGACCAGCGCCTCGAACGGTAATTGACAGGCTAAACGCGTGTGCATTTTAGCTGTAGCTATGCATGTCTTACATGGAGCCATGCAGCTGCATCCCGAATCTTTCTCGCCATGCTCCATCCAAAGCTAATCCATGTGCAATATCCCCATATCCCCTCAGGAATCTTGGTGTAGCAGCGCGGAGCCACTTCGGTGGATTTCTTAGACGACCTTTCGTCGTGCCAAGCCAGCCAACCAGTGCCAGCTGAGGGGCGACACCACTCTCTGAAGGCTTAACTTAGAATAATATTCTGCACAGCATTATCAACGCCGTGTTCGCGTGCTTGGTCAACAGCTGCAACTACAAGCCGAGTGCCGCCCGCTACACGGGCGGTGTGTTTGTGTTAGGAGGGACTCCGTTGCGCTGCGCCTCGCGGCTCGCTCCACTACAATTCCAGTCCTGCCTCGCTGCGCTCCAATACGTGGGGCCTGAGTCCATCGCTCGTCTGTGACTCGGCTTTCGGCCTCGTGCAAGTTGTATCGGCAGCGCTGGCATAAGCGCTCAGGTCGGTGTGGCTCGAAGTTTATTTAGAATTTTCAAGATTTGAAATGTGTATTATATAATTTTGAAGTTCTATAAATGTTCGTTGCCGCCACAGCAACGATGGAAAAGCAAAGCGGGCAACCTCAGGAAGGGTATCCCTCGTGTCCGCCACCCACGTTGGCCCCCTGCAGCAGCGAGGGCACGATGGACACCTCAGACGACGATGGCGACGATATGTTGGCAGACGAGTATACGCTCATGATGGGGTCTTCCGTGGAATCCTCGTCGCCGGGACAGCAGCACGGCGGCTGTGGGAAGCATGAGCGTTTGCTGCGGCAGTGGCGTGTGCTCGAGTTCGCCTGCACTCTGGTCATGTTCGGCCTCGCGCTCTTCTTCGCGTGCATCCCGGTGCAACAGCGTAAGTGGGTGGTGCAATCGCTATGCAGAAAGGTTCCCCGGCCTTGCAAAGATTGCTGAACGAGCGAATCATCTGCTTGTTGGCAAAGGTGCAATTCCAAACGTTGAGGTGAGAATAAACTCGACGCTGTCCATCTGGGCTCGAGACCCGACCCTTAACGCCAAGCAGCATGCGGAGCAAGGTGCGTGAGTACTTGATGCTGTCTGTAAAGTTGCCGCATAACCTCGCTCGTCGTTAACACTCATGTTTGATTTGGGGTTGAGCAATTCAGTTCCCACGTGGGCTGTGGTCACCTACGGCACTGGCGTTCCTGTGGTCACCAACCTCTTGATGAACTATGCTCTCCCTAGCATCCGAAGCGTGCGTCTTATTCCTCACGATACGCGCGACTTCCTGCTGACCCTGGCGCAGTCTGCAAGTATGGCCGAACTGCTGACCGAGTTCACCAAGAACCTGACCGGTCGATTCCGCCCGAGCTTCTACGCCATGTGCGGCTGGCAGTACGACGTCTTGTGGGACGGAGTCACCAATTTGTGCACGAATGCCGCTGGCGAGAAAGAGGGTCGCAAGAGCTTCCCCTCAGGCCACGCTTCCTTCGCCTGGTCGACGATGCTCGTGCTCACTGTACGTTGCGACCTCGATCCCGAAGCGCTGGCTTGCTCAGCGTTAATGACCCCCTAGTTTGTTTTGCATTATGATATGACAGCTCTATTTGCTGGGGCGATCGCGTCTCAACTGCGAGAATCGCAGCGAATCAATGCTTCGAGGCGGGCGAAAGATGCTCAAGCTGTTTCTCTGCTTCGCGCCATCCTTCGTGGCAGCGTGGGTGGCCATCACGCGCTCAATCGACAACTGGCATCACTACGCCGACATATTGGCCGGCAGCATCATCGGCGCCGTGTCCGCGTGCTTGGCCTACAGCTACAACTATGGCTCCGTGTTCAGTTGGAGCTCGGCCGGCATCCCCCTCCAGGAAACTCATTATCGCCGCAAGGTATGGCTGTAGCCTGCGTTGTGTTGTTTACAACACGCTCAATAATTGTCGATGCGGATAAGTGACCTTGTGATTGTGCTTAGTGGGAGACGAGCGGTGGCGAAAGGATGGCTTTAGAGTTTAAACGCATCGGATATTCGACTTCAAGCCATCGTCCTGCATCTCTGTAACTCAATCCAACGTTAAAACTGCGTGTTTCGACCCAATTTCAACCCAACGTCCTGTCATTTTATCTGGATTTTCGTATTGGAAGGTGGAGTCGACGATTGCCATGGCAGACGAAATGCAGCTTCCGGACGCCTTGATGGATAGAGCTGTTGATGGCGATGGCTCCAGCCCGCCGCTGGGCACGCGGTGGCTCCCGTACGAAAAGGAGGTGGTACAGGAGCTGTACGCGCAGGACGGCGTGCTGGTGCTGGGCCGCGGCCTCGGGTTGCTGCGCGTGCTCGCGAGCTTCGTGCGGCTGTACTGCTCGCCGCGCAGCCTCGTGCTGTGTCTGAATGCCAACGAGCAGGCGGCGGCGCTGCGACGTCAAGTGCTCGCTCTTGGCCTGGACCGCCGCCACCTGCCGCGTGTCATTGACACGCGCAACAACCTGCAGGAGCGCCTGCAAATGTACAAGCGAGGCGGCGTTTACTTCGTGACGACGCGCATCCTTGTGGTGGATCTGCTCGCCAGTCACGTGGACCCGGGACTGATTAGCGGTCTGCTAGTGAACGACGCGCACCGCGTGACCGAGACGTCCGTGGAAGCCTTCATCCTGCGGTTGTACCGCGAGCGGAACCGCGAAGGGTTCATCAAAGGCTTCAGCGACAATAGTGTGGGCCTTTCGTCGGGTTTCAACCGCATGGAGCAGGTGTTAAAACACTTGTATGTGCGGCATGTGATCCTGTATCCACGCTTCCACGTGTCCATCAACTCGTGCTTGGAGAAGCATCAACCGGAAGTGTACGAGATCGAAGTGGGCTTCTCTCCGTCCATGAAGATCATGCAGGAGGCGCTGTTGGTGGCACTGGAAGCCACCGTGAAGGAGCTACAGCGCAGTACCAAGGCGTTGGATGCGGCGGATCTCACAATGGAGAAGGCCCTGGCCAAGTCCTTCAGCAGCTCAATTCGACGCCAGCTGGACCCGCTGTGGCACAAGGTGCCTGTGAAAACCAAGCAACTGGTCGGAGATCTCTCAACGTTGCGCCAACTGCTCGTGTACCTGCCACGCTACGACGCCATCTCGTATTACTGCTTCTTAGTGAACCACCAGACTATGAACGGCCAGCAGCGGTTCCCGTCGCCTTGGCTGTTCACCGAAGCCGCCGATCGACTGCTCACCGCAGCGAAGGAGCGGCTGTATCAGGTCGTGGACCGCCAGACGAAGGCGCCGATCAACCTCCGTCGATTCGCTTCTTCTTCTTCCTCTGGCACTGCTGCGCGATCAACAGAGACGGTTGAACTGAAGCTGGTGCTGGAACAGAACCCCAAGTGGACGGCATTGAAGGAGATCATCGAGGAGGTACAGCAGGAGCAGCAGGTCGACAAGAAGAAGAAGCAGCGCGAGCGGGAAAAGCTGGCTGCTGGTGGCGCGAGTATACTCGTGATGGTCAAAGACGAACGGACATGTGCGCAATTGCGTGAATTCCTGAGTCTTGGTGCGCAGGAGATGATGCGGCGGCGCTTCGGCCACTATCTGTTCCAGAAAGAGGCTGCGCTCAAGCAAAAAGGGGGCAGTGTGACGCATCTAGGGCTAGAACAGCGGCTTCTGCTAGAAGCATCAGCCAAGTTCCGAAGTGACGAGCTGTACGTCCAAGAAGATGCAGCAGCTGCTTCTGACAGCGTCAAGGACAAGCAGAAGGTTGGACAAGCGCAAGGCAAAGCCAAGAAGCGTGGGAGGGAGGAGACGTCGTACAGTAGTGCCCACGAACACGCCACCGAAGTATCGAGCTTCGGCTTGTCGACGGCAGAGCTAGAGGCGATCGCGGCTGCTCAAGAAAATGCGGAAGACAACAAAAGAGCAAATACGTTTTTCGGTGGGCGACTTCGTACCGCACCTGGGGCGGCAGGAAGGCGAAGCAAACCGACAGGCACCGCCAACCTATCGCTTGAAGTGCTGGATCCCATGGAGCAGGTGGTGCTCTGTACATATGAGCAGGCGACACAGCACGGCTACGGTGCCTCCGCGCTGCTGGAAGACCTCATGCCTTCCTGCGTCGTGCTGTATGACCCAGACATGTCGTTTATCCGCGAATTGGAGGTCTTCCACGCCTCCCATGTGGCTCCACTCGAGATCTATTTCATGATGTACGAGGAAAGCACGGAGCAGCAGTCCTATCTGAGCGAAATCCAGCGCGAGAAGCGAGCATTCGACAAGCTCATCCACCAAAAGGCGCACTTGATGATGCCTGCAAACGTGTACGACCTGCCGTTCCACATGAAGCTGCGTCAGCAACAGACGCAGGAGTACAGTATGGACACGCGGACGGGTGGCCGAGCCAAGCCTCAGCGTGCCGGAGTGAAAGTGGTGGTCGATGTGCGCGAGTTCCGGAGCGCGTTGCCTTCCATGCTGCACAAAGAGGGGCTCATGGTGCTCCCCGTGACGCTGGAGATCGGCGACTACATCTTGTCGCCGCAGATCTGCGTGGAGCGCAAGAGCATCAGCGATCTCTTTGGCTCTCTGAACTCCGGGCGGCTGTTCAATCAGGCCGAAAGCATGCGTCGCTTCTATAAGACCCCCGTGCTGCTCATCGAGTTCACGCAGGGCAAGGCGTTCTCGCTGCAGGACGTGTCGGAGATCAGCACAGAGATCAGCGCCAGCAACATCGTGTCCAAGCTGACGCTGCTCATCTTGCACTTCCCGGCCTTGCGGATCCTCTGGTCCCGCTCGCCCCATGCCACCGTGGACCTCTTCAAGATCATCAAGAAGTATCAGGAGGAACCTGACATGGAGACAGCAGCGGCGCTCGGGAACGGCTTGCCAGCTGATGCTAGCTCCGCCGGGGCGGCCACGGGCGGGAGCGGAGGCGACGGAGGCCTCGCTTCCACCTATTACAACACCAACTCGATGGACGTGCTGAAGAAACTGCCAGGCATCAATGAGCACAACGTCCGCAAGGTGCTCGGGAGTGTCAACAGCCTCGCCGAGCTCAGTCGCCAGTCGCTGGACGACCTCACGAAGCTGCTGGGCAAGGCCAACGGCCGGAAACTCCACACCTTCTTCAACAGCCGCATATAGAGACAACAGGCAAGAGTTCTGCACGTGTGTATGTCCAAAGACGGTTGCTGTCTGCTGTTGTATCTTCTCGGTACTCACTGCCGTGTTCCTAGGTCGTGATAGTTTCTCGACCCGACCAAAGCAGGCGGAAGCGACCGAAGCGTTCCACAGACGAAGGGTCAGTCGCCCCACCTGCTTCCTTCCTGTGCGAGTGGCTGCCTGCTACCTTAGAACTTGAACGCTTGCTTGGAGGTGTAGTTCAGTTCCTTCAGCAGGCCCTGCAGCTCGCCTTGTGACTTGTCCTTGGCCTTGTCGCCCGAGACGTGGTACATCATGGGCGGTGGGCCGCAGACGCAGATGAGGTTCTCGTCCGAAGGCTTGGGCATGTGCTCCGCGATCATCTCCTTGGACACGAAGCCCGTGTAGCCCTCCCAGGCGGCCGACGGGTTGCTCAGCACGTGGATCACGTTCACCTGCGGGTACAGGTACGTCATGGCCTCCACTTCCTCCCGCAGGATGATGTCCTCTTCCGACACGCTGCAGTACAGCAGCGTGATCTGCGTGCGGTCTTCTGCGTTGCGGCAGATCGTCTTAATCAGCTGCAGCATGGGCGTGATCCCCGAGCCGCCGGCGATCATGCCGATGTGCTTGTACTCGTTGGCCACGTACGGGATCTTGACGAACGGCCCCTTCATGTCCAGCGAGTCGCCCTCCTTCAGCTCCACGATGTGCTTGCTCAGCTTGCCCTGCGGATAGCCCTTCACCACCAGCTGCAGGAACCCCTTCTCCTCGTTCACGTTGGTCGGCGTGTACGGACGCACCACCGCCTTGCCGTCCACTTTGGCGCGCGCCAACAGACAGCTGGCCGTCGTGATGCCCATCTCGTGCTCGGGCGATGGCAGAGCGAAGGTCACGCGCTTCGTGTCGTGCGTCACGTCCTCCACGCTGGTCACCGTGAAGGAGCGGAACTCCTTCGGACTCAGCGCCACCTTGGGCTCCGCTTCGCATCGCGCGGAGGAGGAACTGGACGCCGAAAAGGCCGCGAACGCCGCCATCCCCGCGGTCATCAGCGCGGCACGCGACAGGTGCCTCGCGTGTGCCGGGAAGCGCAGGATCAGCGTCGACCACATCGTAACAGCGCGGCTTCGAAGGCAGAGAGGGGCGGGAGACCGGCCGCTTGATCGACCGACGAGCGTCCTTCGCCTTGTTTCGCGTGATGACAGCCCCTCACCGCCAAAATCGGAACTGTCCACCCACCACCCCGTCGAAGGGAAGGAATAGCGTTCAAACGTTAAAATAGGATGGATCGAGCCTAGGACAATCGTGTTTGGCGGGGTTTTAGGATTTTTAGTCACATCAACGATGAGAACCCAGCTGTCAAAGTTTATGCTGCAGATATTTTAACTCAAGGGATCAATGTGTTCGGAATGTTATGCGAATGTTACGCGAATGCTTGGACAAATTGATTTGATGGGCCGACAGGCAAGTGATCGTCCTGGAGCACCGAGCGGAAGATGACCGAAGAGACGTTGCCGCTGCACTTGCGGCCTACGGCCTGGCAGCGGTTGCCGTGCACGTCCTGCCAGCGCAGCTACAAGTTCTACTGCCCCAAGTGCTACATCCCGCTGGGCGTACCGGACAACGCGACCGTGCCGACGCTGACGCTCCCGCTGCAGGTGCACGTGTGGTTTCAGGACAAGGTCAAGAAGAGCACGGCGCCGCATGCGAAGGTGCTGGCGCCTCGTGACGTGGAGATCATCCCTTACCCTCCCGTCAACGAGAGCGCTGTGCTGCCCACGTATACGCGAGAGGATACGGTGGTGGTGTACCCATCCTTCGAAGCGAAGACTCTGGAGAAGATTACCGTGGAGGAGCTCCGAGCCATTCGGACGCTGGTGTTTATCGACTGTCCGTGGCAGAAAGCGGCAGCTATCATGATGGACCCTGCCATTTCCAGCTTGAGGTGTGTGAAACTCGCCCAGCCACCACAGGAAAGCAACTTCTGGCGCTACCACAAGGCCGGGGCTGGCTGCGTGTCCACGATTGAAGGTACGCAGCGCTGGATACTCTTGTGCTTTGACTGACTGCTTTGTGTTCAAGACTGGTAGCTGGACTAACCGCACAACGTGTTGACGCTGAATGCAGCCATTAAGCTCATGCTCGAAGAGTACACATCAGCGGCAACTAAGGCCGGAATCACCCTCCCCGCTGGATCGGAGGCTGCGCAACTGTCGGACCTGCTCTTCTTCTTCAAGCTGCAGTTCACGCGCATCACCGAGCACTTTGAGAACGAGGGGAATCCGAATCGGAAGCTGCCCATGGAAGCCGACGAGAAGGAGCGTCGCCGCATCATGTACGACCAGAAGGACGCCGGCAAGAAGCGGCGGCTCGAGGCCAAGCAGAAAGAGTGGGAAGAGCGCGTCAAGGCGCTCGAGGCCGGCGAGGACCCGCCTGTCACCGAGCGGGGGAAGCGCCAGCGGCGGTGTTTCAACTGCAAGCAGGGAGACCACGAATCCAAGGACTGTCCGCATCCGTGTCGCTACTGCAAGAAGCCGGGCCACTTCAGCGCCGAGTGTCCCATGAAGCAGGTCCGCCACGCACTGGAGATGAAGAACCAGCAGACCCCACACACCAAGGCGTTTTGACCGCCGTCACCATGTCAATGGCGATCTGTAATATGTTTCGCCATGTGTGGCTATTCTCGTAAATGTGTTTACCCTGTACTTTGTTCCACTTGCATGGTACACTCTGTCTCGCCAGCTGTTTTGAACATCGCTTTGAAGAAAACGTGACCGGGTAAGCGGGCCAAATACGCTGTATCCTACAGCGTAAGATGACCTCCCCCCTTCAAATCACGCAGCGCGGCACCCATTTTGCGAGCGTATCGCGGGAAGGAAAGCCGAGGCTGCAGGTGGAGCGGCCGTTCTTCACGAAGGGAAGAGGGCGCTGTGGGTCACCGTGGCTTGGTCCTCTGTACGGAAACCACTCGCAGCTCTCTCCACCGTCGGCAGGTTCCCCCTGCGTCTTAACCCACGGCGCCGTCGACGAAGGGAAGGCGGGGCGATTGCTTATACAGGGACGAGAAGGGAAAGCTTAACGCTGTCCGGCTTTTGATAGAGCGACCATGGCCGAAAGCTTCTCGCGCTTCCTGCCGGGGCTGCGCAGCAGCAGCAGCTCCGTCCGGCACCGCGCGGCCCAGAGTCTCCGGCTGTACATCGAGTCGGAGTCACGCGATCTGTCGCACGGGCTCTACATGAAGTGGGTGACGGACATCAGCGCGCGGCTGATGCAGCTGTGCAACTCAAGCGAGAACTCGGACCGGATGGGCGGCATCGCCGCCATGGACGAGCTGGTGGAGCTCTTCATCGCCGAGCGCAACGACCAGACCATCATCGAGTTCGCGCACTCGCTCACCAAAGTGTTCGAGAAGATCCCGAGCGCCGAGCCGGCCACGCTGCGCCTCGCGGCCAAGGCGCTGGGCCACATCGTGTCCACGGGCGGTACCAGCCTCATCGAGTTCGTGGAGGACTACCACGTGAAGCCGGCGCTCGAGTGGCTCCACAACGAGACCTTCCACATGCGTCGCCACGCGGCCGTCATGATCCTCAAGGAGCTGTCCATCAACGCGCCGTCCACGTCCTTCCGCTACATGGAAAGGTACTTCGACAACATCTGGAGCGCCTTCTGGGACTCGAAGCTCGTCGTCCGCGTGAGCGCCAGTGAATCGTTGCAGTCGTGCTTCTCCCTCATCCAGCAGCGCGAATCCAACCGCAAGAGCTTGTGGTACAACAAAGCGCTGGACGAGGCCGATGCCGCCTTCAAGCGCAACAGCTCGGACGCCACGCACGGCGCGCTGCTCATCATCAACGAGCTGCTGCGCAACACGGGCGACTTCATGCACTCGCACTACAGTCGCGCCTGCCGCCTCGTGTTCAGTCACCAGGATCACAAGAGCGCGACTGTGCGCTCCGCCGTCATCAGCCTCTTCCCACGACTGGCCAAGTTCAACACGTCAGTCTTCGTGGAGAAATGCTACCGCCCCTGTATGAACCACTTGCTGGAAGTGCTTTTCTCAGCCACTACTACTACGCGGCCGGATGCGTTGCTCTCCATCGGAAAGCTCTCACTGGCCATCGGTCCATTGATGGCCAGAGACGAACAGGCACTACTGGCCATCATGAACGGCATCAAGGGCGGCCTGCAGGTGCGCAAGAAGGACTTTGACACGCATCGAGAGGCGCTCGCGTGTCTACGGATGCTGGCGGAGACCGTCGGGCCCGCACTCATCCGCGTGGACCTGGAATCCATGGTGGGGCCGCTCTTCCAGAACGATCTGGACTCTTCATTGGTGGAAACGCTGACGACCATTGTGAAGAAGATCCCGCAGATGAAGCCCATCATCCAGCAGAAGCTCTTTGAGCGGTTGAGCTCCATCCTGCGTGCTCGACAGAGCGACATTGGCGGGTCCACCACGATGCCACCGAGTCGGAGACTCAAGACGGCGTCCATCTCGGTCACTTCCGGGATGCTTTCGAACCTCTTCTCCTCGGCCACAGGGGGCAAGACCAACGGGTCGTCGCCTGATAACGGGTCGTCGTCCACGGAGGTGCCTTCCGCGATCGCGATGCAAGCGCTGGCGCTCGAAACGCTGGCTAATTTCGACTTCCAGGGCAACCGCCTCATCCCCATCATGTCGTTCGTGCACGAGACCGTGGTCAAGTTCCTGGATCACGAGGTGGCGGCCATCCGCAAGAGCGCGGCGCTCACTTGTTGTAAGTTGCTGCTGCCGCCCGGAGAAGAGCGCGGCGGTAACGCGGTCATGACGTCCGACGACTTCGCGCGTCCCGTGACGTCGGTCTTGGAGCGGCTGTTGACCGTGGGCATCGCTGACACGGAGGCCAGCATTCGTTTGCGCGTATTGGCGTCGCTGGACTCGCGTTTCGACCCACTGCTGGCGCTGAACGATAACCTGCGCTGCCTATTCATCGCGCTCAACGACGAAGTTTTCAGCATCCGCCAAACGGCCATGAGCACACTCGGAAGGCTTACGCACCACAATCCGTCCACGGTACTGCCCTCTCTGCGGCAGACCTTGGTGCAGTTGCTGGCCGAGCTGGAGTTCAGTGGGGACACACGCGGCAAAGAAGAAGGCGCGCTCTTGATTGGCTGTTTACTGCGGTCAGCTTCGCAACTGGCACAGCCCTACGTGCTCCCGATTCTGCGTGCGCTGATGAAGAACCTGCGGGAGGACTCGGAGCGGCGCAGCCACAGTCGCAGTACCGTGAGTGTGAGCAAGGCCATTTTGGCGACCTTGGGCGACCTGGCAGAGGTGGGAGCGCAGGAATTGACGCCATATCTCAGCCAATTGCTGCCGGACGTCATCGACGAGATGCGAGACTCGAGCAACCCGCAGATCTTGCAGGTCGCCATCAAGACGCTCGGGCAGCTGGTGTCCTCCACCGGGTACGTGGTGCTGCCGT
>MBAC02007228.1:0-29211 GCA_001712635.2 Nothophytophthora sp. Chile5
TGTTGGCGGTGTTGGCGGTGTTGGCGGTGTTGGCGGCAGCGTTCGCATCTCGAGTGGCAGTGGCAGTGGTAGCAATGCGACAAGTGGCGACGTGGTGATTTCTACTGCTGGTTCAGCCGCCAGTCACGTGAGCGGTGGCTTGTCTCTGTCTAGCGGCATTGCCAGTAGCGGCCAGTCAGGTGATGTTTCTCTCTCCACGTCGGCCGCCACGAATGGGAAGAGCGGCTCGATAGGGGTGGTTGCCGGCGGTGGGGATGCGGTCGATAGTGGCGTTGTGTTTGTACGCGGCGGGGATAGCTCTGGCGGCGTTGGAGGCACGGTGAGCTTGACCGGTGGAAGTGGGAGCACAGCGGGAGGTGATGTGTTGCTGGATGGTGGATCTGGAGCGAGTACGACCGGTGGAAGTGTCCGCATCTTCAGTGGGAGTGGGGCCAACACGACGAGTGGCGACGTGGTTGTCTCGACGGCCGACGCCGGCCCTAGTCACGCGAGCGGTCGCTTGACGCTATCGTCAGGCGTCGCAAAGGCAGGCGACTCGGGAAATATCACGCTGAGCACGTCTTTTGCGGCTGCGGGTCGAAGTGGCTCTATTTCAGTTGTGTCAGGCAGCGGTACGGCCGAGGACAGCGGCACTGTGAGCATTGTCGGCGGAAGCAGCACGCACGACAGTGGCATCGGTGGAAATATTTCCGTTGTTGGTGGAGAGGGGCCAGTCGGTGGCGGGAACCTCCTGATATCAGGCGGTGCGGCTGATAGTGCATCCGGTGGGAGTGTGTCGATTTCAAGCGGAGGTGGTGGGGCTGGTGGAAGCGGTGCAGTGGTGGTCGCAACAGCGGACGCAGAAGATGACTCTAACAGCGGGTCGATGATTCTATCTTCAGGTGTTTCGAAGAATGCTGGAAGTGGAACACTTACGTTGGGTACTGCTGATGCCTTGAATGGGATAAGCGGCTCGATCGAACTAAGTGTTGGCACCAGTGGCAGTAGCAACACGAGTGGTTCGATTCATGCTACAGCCGGATCAAACGAGTTGGATGGTGAAGGTGGAGAAATTGTTATCAAGGCAGGCGATGGCATCCAGGACGGAGGAGCTGTCAACGTTCTTGGTGGGGGATCCATTCAGAGATCTGGTGGCTCCATCGATATCAGTAGCGGTGGAAGTTTGAGCAAGATGAGCGGAATCGTTGCCATTTCCACCTCAGCCTCCGGTATTGCAGACAGTGGGAATCTGACACTGACATCAGGCATTGCGAACGGAGGGAAGTCCGGGGATATCGTGCTGCAGACATCTGATGCGTTTGGAGGTAACAGCGGACAAATTAGCCTGAATGCTGGAACTGGCGATGATATTCTCGGCGGTGACATTTCGCTTAGTGCTGGCGGGTCTACACCGGACTTCGGGGTGGGAGGCAGCCTTGACTTTGAAGGAGGATACGGTAAACAATCGGGCGGCGCTGTGACGATATCAGGTGGCTCAGGTGATGACGAAGTTGGGGGCAGCGTCACCATTGCTAGCGGAAGTGGCTCCTCTGTAAACAGCGGAAACGTTACGATATCGACAGGGCCGTCAGGCGAAAACAAATTGAGTGGCTCGGTGATATTGTCCTCCGGACTTTCAACTGGAGGTGATTCAGGTGGAGTTTACATTTCTACTTCAAACGCTGAACATGGGAAAGGTGGCAGTGTGGTCATCTCGTCGGGTGCCGGAGATGTCGCCGACAGCGGGGAGCTACAACTGTTTGGAGGAGCGAGCACGAACGACGGGAGCATGGGAGGGCGGGTTCTATTGGAGGGTGGATCTGGAACTAGTGACGGCGGCAATGTTGAAGTGACAGCTGGGTCGGGGAAGTCTGAGCTTGGAGGAAACGTCCGCTTGCTGAGTGGCTCAGGAAGCGGAGCGACTAGTGGCTACGTGTTGGTGGCAACCGCGGACGCCGGAGTTGATCACGATAGTGGGGTGCTTGCCTTCGTGACAGGGTCAACTGATGGTGGTGATTCAGGAGACATATCGTTTTCGACTTCGAGTGCTCACAATGGCACTGCCGGATCAATTGTATTTGATGTGGGCGTGTCAGACAGTTCAGACGCTGGAAGTGTGACCATTGTGGCTGGAGAGAATTCGGCAGATGGTGGTGAAGGTGGCGTCCTGCTTCTGAGTGGAGGGCTAGGTGACGGTACTGGCGGCGCGTTAACCCTAACTGCTGGGAGCGGTGGATCCGGTTCTGGCGGTGATGTTGGAATTTACGGTGGATCCAGTGTAAGCGGATCTACTGGTTCTGTTGTCGTTGCTAGCGTCAATTCAAGCTCGGCCATGGCAAGCGGGTCAATAACCTTGTCGACGGGGAGTTCGTTGGGAGGAGATACAGGCAACATCTCCCTAACAACCTCTGATGCTCAAGGTGGAATTTCTGGCTCGGTTACAGTTAGCTTAGGTGCTGCAGACACAGTGACTGGCGGTACACTGTCATTGACGGCTGGGCCAAGCGTAAACGAGGGTGGCACCGGCGGGAGTGTCATCGTGGAAGGAGGTTCAGGACTATATTCCGGCGGCGAGGCTTCGATTTCAGGTGGCTCGTCCGATTCTGGAGTTGGCGGAACTGTTCGAATTACAAGTGGAAGTGGTGACAACGCAGTTAGTGGTAACGTGCTGATTTCTACTGCTCCTCCTGGAGACAACAACAGCAGTGGCACGATCGCGTTATACACAGGCGGTACCACTGGAGCTGACACTGGCGACGTCTGGCTCGAGACCTCCGATGCCGACGGCGGCAAAGCGGGTTCTGTCATCATTAGCATTGGAAGCAGCAGTAAAGAGATTGCTGGTTTGATCGAGCTGACTAGCGGTAGCAATACTCATGACATTGGCATTGGCGGGTCGGTCTCTATATCTGGCGGATATGGCAAGCTGGCAGGAGGCGACGTAGGTGTCCACGGCGGTGATGGAGATGGAGACGCAGGCGGTAGTGTGCGTCTGACAAGCGGGAGTGGTTTGTCTGCGTCCAGCGGGGAGATTGTGATCTCCAGTGCGAGCACGGGATCGAGTGGGTCGCTGATGTTTTCGTCTGGCGAAGCAACTGCTGGGGACTCGGGAGATATCATTCTGCAAACGTCGGATGCTGCTGGAGGCAATAGCGGGTCAATCTCTGTCGCGGTGGGCTCCAGTGATATCGGTCCTGGCGTATTGAGCTTGCAGGGAGGATCGAACACTCTGGCGGGAAGCGTCGGCGGTGCTGTGGTGATTACTGGCGGGGAAGGGAGTGCTACTGGTGGCGACGTTATTGTTGTGGGTGGCATCGGGAACCCAGTGAAGGGAGGTAGTGTTCGGATAGCTAGTGGCTCAGGGAATGCGAGCTCGAGTGGAGATGTGGTGATTGCGAGCGGTGACTCAGGTGCAGCAAAAGGAAGTGGATCGCTGACGCTGTCGTCAGGAACGTCTCAAGGCGGTGCCACCGGTAACTTGGAGCTGCTTACATCTGAAGCAGTTGGTGGAGCTGGAGGATCGATCACGCTCTCAGTCGGTTCAGGTAATAGCGTGAATGGCGGAAACGTGGATATCAGCGCCGGCGGTGCCACTGGGACGGCAAGTGTTGGCGGAATTGTAGGCTTGATGGGTGGCATAGGGAAGACCGGCGGCGCCGTCCATCTGACTGGAGGGGAAGGCACCGTGACGTCGGGCGGCAGTATCGAACTTGTGAGTGGATCTGGCACCGCTGTCCCAAGCGGAAATGTGTTGATCAGGAGCGCGGACAGTGGGACGTCGTCCGCGAGCGGCGGGGTGGAGTTGCGCACCGGCGCGTCAAGTGCTGGCAATTCAGGGTCTGTGCTGATCAGGACAAGCGACGCCATTGTTGGATCCGCTGGCTCCATGACGCTATCGGTTGGGTCAGGTAGTGCGATCAGCAGCGGCGAGTTGGCGCTTTATGGCGGGAGCAGCTCCCACGGGAGTGGTGTTGGCGGGCGTGCTCTAATCGCTGGCGGCACCGGGACGACTGTTGGCGGCAAAGTTGAACTTGCCGGTGGTGAAGGCACGAAGACTAAAGGAGGAGATATCCACATCGCGAGCGGAGGTAGTGCGTCTGGTGGATCGAGCGGTGACGTTTGGATTGCCAGTGGAGGTGCGAATTCTACAGCACAAGCGAGTGGGTCTGTGACATTGTCGTCTGGTACGACGAGCGATGGCGCTTCAGGGCAGTTAAGCCTCGGAACTGCAGACGCTACGGGTGGAGCCGGTGGATCGGTGACTCTAAGCGTTGGTGCTGGTGACAAGTCTACCGGAGGTGCTGTTAGTATATCCGGAGGACTGACATCGGATGGGGCTGGCACGGGCGGGATGGTGACTGTTGTTGGTGGTAGAGGTGGCAACGCTGGTGGAGCTGTACAAATCACTGGTGGTAGTGGCAAACGTGGTCGCGGTGGTAACGTTAAGATATTAAGCGGGGTCGGAGATTCAGCTTCGACTGGTGACGTATCCATCTCTTCGGCTGATTCTGCTGTTGCCGGGACGGGAGTGTTGGAGTTGGCGACTGGGGACGTTACTGACAGCACTGGGAACTCTGGTACGGTGCAAATTACGTCGGGAGATTCTAGCGGTGGCAGTGGGGGAACCATTCTGATGCAGGTCGGGAGTGGACATACTGCAAACGGCGGGGATCTGAATCTAAGGAGCGGTAAAAGCACGTACACCACCGGAGTGGGCGGCCAATTGAGTCTACTGGGTGGTGAAGGAAAGGCAATTGGTGGCGCGGTGGACATTCGCGGTGGTCTTGGCACTGACCAGGTTGGTGGCGACGTGCAAATTGTGAGTGGAAGCAGCACTACTGGTGGCAGTGGCGACGTCATAATCGCCACCGCGACTTCAAACACTGCACATTCCAGTGGATCTGTCACGATTTCGTCGGGCGAGCCCACTACAGGCGGCAATTCCGGCGCCGTTATCATCAAAACATCGAACGCTTCGGGCGGGACCTCTGGCGCGATTACCATTGCATCAGGTACCAGCGACGCCAGTGTCGGTAGCGCGATCACTATCACTGCCGGCCAAACGGATATAGACACAAGTGGGACGGGAGGTGCATTGCTCCTCACTGGCGGCAAATCGGGACACACCGGTGGTAGCGTGTCGATCACAGCCGGAGAAGGAACTGCAGTTCGTGGAGGGGATGTGAACATTCTCAGCGGAACTGGAGCTACTGCGTCGAGTGGTGACGTCGTCATTGCAACACCAGACGCCGGTGCCAAGACCAGTGGCGCGCTCACGCTTTCCACGGGCAAATCGAAGAACGGGAACTCAGGCTCGATCTCGCTGTCCACATCCACGGCAACTGGCGGCAATGCTGGTAGCATTACTTTATCCGTGGGGAGCGGTAGTGTGGACACTGGAGGAGATATTGAGCTGTCTGCAGGCACCAGCTCGCATTCAGCGGGCACGGGTGGGATTGTGAGCGTAACAGGAGGTGGTGGCGTGACGGGAGGCGACGTGACCATCACGGGTGGGGCGGCCACCGGTGCTGGTGCTTCTGGCGGCGCCGTTCGGATCACTAGTGGCGCTAACGACGTAGGGATCAGTGCACCAGTTGTGATCATGACTGACACTGCCGCCAAGAACTTCGACACGGGCAGTCTGGAATTCACCAGTAGCGCGACTACGGGCACTGGCGATAGTGGCAGTGTGACCTTCTCCATTGGTGACGCCCCTGGAGGTACCCCGGGGAGCTTCGAGGTCACGCTCGGCGACTCAGAAGTTGCGGGTGGCACTGGCGGTGGAGTGAAACTCACCGCGGGTGCCAATGTGAATGGTGAAGGGGGCTCCGTCATCGTGACGCCGGGTGAAGGAGCGACTGATACGGCCCACGGCTTGTTCCGCGTCGAGTACCCGAGTGGCACACCGCTTCTTTCCGTATCGAAGAGTCAATTTGCGGTGGACAACGTCCAGTACACGAGCTTGAACTCCAATACGAATATGGATCTGAAGGCAACTCTGGGGACCCTGTCGCTCACCGGGAAGGACATCACCGTCGCTGGTGGACCGCTGACCGTCCAACTGCAAGATTTCATCGTGACGAACGGTGACGGGCCCGTGTTGCAGGTCGCAGCCTCCACTGGCGTTGTGAGCTTCGCGGGCAAGCTGAACATCGAGGGCAGCAGCCAGTCGCCCGAGTGGGATATGAGATGCTCCGTTGGTGATCTGCGTTACGACACGACCAGCATATACATTTGCGCCGCGACTAACACCTGGTACTCCGTGGGCTTGACCAAACTCACGAACCCCAATTCCAGTTCTTAAGCCAGCTTTGCGGGAACACATCTACACATCTACTTCGTGCACGTATGCATGTATGTATTGCACATTCAACTTCATATTTCTTACTCAGTGTTTCAAATTTAAATTCAAATTCAAATTCAAATTCAAACGAGAGCCAGTTTGCCGCGACGAAAGGCGACATGCAGCGAGTCAGATACGATAGTCAATGGTACATTTTATTGCTTGGCTTATGTGCATTTGCGATGGCCATGCAGTCACCTGTCGAGTGGCCGAGCGTGCGAGAATAGATAAAATGGCTGGGAGGCTGACTAGAACCTAGCAGGCAGGGCTGCCGATCGTCCCGGGCCCAATCGGATCACATCTTCCAATCGCCTAGTGCGGTGTGGCCACAGCGGCGTCGGCCATGCGGCGAGCCGCTTCGACAGCCGAGGAGCTGTAGCAACACGGCTGTGGGGCCGGCGCCACGGGGGCCGCGGTCTGCTCGTCGCAGTGGATGAGCTGCTGCTTCACGAGCGTGGGGCCCGTGGCGTGCGCATTCTCCTTCAGCACCACGAGTCCTCTCGGCAGGCCGATGGACTGATCGACACGCTGCATGGCCTCGTACACCAGCGACAGACGCACCCAGTGCGGCGGGTACTTGAAGCGCGCCACATCCAGCAGCAGCACCATGTCTCGCTCGGCATGGTAGCCGCCAATCGGCGAGAAGTGGCCGTCGCCCGTCTGCCCTAACACCTTGCGACTGTAATTGAGTACTACGATCTCCGAGCTGGTGGCGCAGCTTCGCTGTACAATGGCGCGGAACTGCTCCAGCGAGAACTCGCTCGTGGCGCGCACGTCTTCGGTCAGCACGCCATTGCAGCGCGCCAGACAGATGAACTCCGACATGCTGATGCCTTTCTCCTTGGCCACACTCAGCGACGTGCAGCAGTCGAAGAGCTCTTCGCTGAACCACCGCCACGGGCCCTTCCACAGCCGACCCGGGTCGATCTGCAGCGCGTTCAGACACATGGCGAGCGTGGCTAAGCCGCAGAACGCCGGCTCGGCCTGTGTGATGAACTGCTCGGCCAGCGGGAAGTAGATCTGCATGAAGTTGCGCGGACTGTTGATGGCTTCTGTGAACAGCTTGCGGCCTTCGACGCTGGAGAACGCGATACAATCCAGCGGGAGGTGGCGTCGATGGAACGAGCTCTGCACGGGTTTGGCCGGCGAGCGGGTCACCATGTCGGCCGCCGTCTTGACGGGTTCGGCCTGCTGGTTGTCGATGGCCAGCGCCGGCTGCCTCCGCGCCGCGGCCTCCGCCAGCGCCGCCTGCTCGCGCTGCTCCTTCTCTCGCCGCATCTTGCAGCCGCACTCCATGTCCATAGGCAGCTCGCACTCCGGCTCGAGGCTGGCCTTCCTGGTGTCGTTTCCTGTCGGGTAGCTGCCGCCCTGGATTCTTCGAAATGGCTTGGGCGGCGGCTCTGGAAGATGTGAGGGAGGCAGATGGGTCCAGACGGAACCCACGGGTTGGACCCACGGGTTGCCTCGCGCGGCTTTAAATAGAGAAACCTCCGAAACGGGCGGGTTCTGACGACCGAAAAAGTGGGTATGCACGGGACCCAGACGACCCGTGGGGGGCGAACCGTTCGGCGTCCGCCGGACTCGAGCCGTGCTGTGGCGATGGTGCGGCGCGATCGCTTGCAGCTTCGAGGCGGCGGCCGCGGCGCCCGGCAGCAGCTTGTCGTCGCGCGGGAACAGCTTCCAGTGGGTCGTGGGCGCGAAGCGCGTGGGCAGCTCGCGGGTTCGCGGCCACATTCGTCCTCGCGTCTGTCTCCAGCCGGAAACGCAAGTACAGGAAACGCGCGGCGCTGGCCCAAAATACACGATGGCGCGCGTCTCTACCGGGTGGTGGCGGAGCGGCAGATTCGAGCGGCGGCGGCTTCGGACGGCCAGGCGGGACGTTGGACGCAGCTCACAAATAGCAGAGTGCCGTTACCCGCGCACTGGCTCAAGCTCGTGATTGAGTGGGCCGCGAGTGCTTGCGCAGGCAGCTCCGAGCGCTCTAATAGTGGCCCCGAACTGAAGCCCAAAAGGACTGTGACAGGGTGGGACGAAGATTTACAGGCTGGCGGAAGGAGAATTGCCGCCAGGTGTGGGCGATCGCTAAGCTGCGGCAAAGTTCGAGGGAGAGGAGGCCATCGACGGATAAAGAGGTCGAAGAAGGGGATTTAAGACGGCGTTTTAGCGACGCCCCTACCCCGTCGCTAACCTTGAGAACGCAATGACTTCTAGTCCAGAAATTTGTGCCCCACAAAAGCAGAGCAAGCGAGTGCGCAGCATACAATTGCACTGTGTGGAGAGATGCGCTGCGCCAAGTTCCAGTGGTCCTGGAACTGGAAAAACACTGGACTGGAGCGCTTTTTGTGGCGAAACGTGTGCGGAGCGCGTGGCAGGAGGGATCACGTTTGTAAAGTGCGGATAGGGGTGCTAAAAGCGTTTTTGCCCATTCGTGGGTTTTATGGGCGATGATTTGCCAATCTGCCGTGGCTATCAGCCAATCACGATGCTGGAAACCGGGTGGACACGCGCCTCCCCGAGTTATTGGGCAACGGAGTGCTGCCTGATGGACGCCAGCGATCGCCTGTCAGAAGAACGTGAGACCGCAGCAGAGGTCATCCCTTCGCGACTAGTTTTTGGGACGACCTTTCCTCTTCGCTGTATGCACCGAGCATTGCGTCTGGCTGTGTCTTGAGTCTTTGAAGCCTTCCTTCCGTGATTACTGCCCTTCGCGGCATTGTGCTCATCATACTGCACACGAAAGGGCGCGTCCTTCAAGAAGCAGGAAGTAAAACCCGCTCTTGCCTTGTGCTGTTGGGTTTTATTCAAAGTGGATGTTTTGCACACATATCAACTATGAGAGACCATTATGCTTCGAAAGGGAGGTTGCCGAACCCAACCGTTCCATGTTGAAGCTGCCATTGTTCTCAAGCCCCTCGATTCAAACCTTGAAGCGGCGCACACCGATACATATAGCTACCGGACGAATTCTTGAACCTATGGTCTACCGCATTTGGTACTACCCACCCAACATGCGCAAGCGAGTTTAAACATTAAAACAATTTCACCACAACGCGTTCATGAATCATTTAACTTAGCACTATATTTACACCGCCTTCCTCTTCCAGCATGCTCAACTCCACTAGCCTCTCTCTCCTCGTGGCTCTCTACTCTACACACCTCTCCACTTCCCACTCTACTCCTCGTGGAGTTGACAGAGCACGCCTCGCCGCACGGCGCGTGAGCAGCCAGCGTGTTCGCAGCGCTTGCCGCCGCCGTGGGAGATGCAGAAGCCGTTGCCGCGGTCCTTCTTCTCGCACGTCCCATACTGGCACTTGCGGATCCCGCCGTGCACGTAGCAGCGGCCCTTGCGCTGCTGTCCCCGCAAACAGCCGGGGAACTCGCAGCGCTTGCCGCCTCCGTGGGCTCGGCAGAAGCCGCCGCCTTGCGAGCTCCGGGTGCAGCCGCCCGGCCCCGTGTACTGACACCTTGCGCCGCCGCCGTGAGCTTTGCACCGACTGTTGGACTGCGCACGGCGCGTGCAATCAGGCTCGACGCACTTCTTGCCCTTGGTGACCTTGGCGTTGGCGCCGTCGCTGCTGTTCTCGTCGCCTACCGACGACATGGAATCCGTGCGGGCAGCTTTGGTCTTCGCCCGTCCGCCCGATTGCGTCTTGGATCTCGATCGTTTGGCTCGAGATGCAACCAGCGGCGTCGACTCGAATATCGGAGGCATGCCGTGATCCGCCGACACGATGAGCTCCTTAAGTGTCGTGGCGTCGCAGTTGGTCAGTGAGGCCGGCGGCGAGATGTTCAGCGACAGCGTCAAGGCCGTGCGTGCCGATGATTTCATGGGGCGTCGGGCCTTGGATCGGGTCTTGGTGGCTCGTTTCCGCTCACTGGCATTTGCCAGGAGGGGCGCTTCGGGCGGCGTGAGCTTGGACGCCGAGATCCACAGCGGCGCAGGAGTCGTCGGGTGCTGGAGCGGAGAAGTCGAGGCCATTGCCGGATTGAACACAGCGCCAGAGGCAGGGCTAGCCTCCTGGTGCTGCGCCATGGGGGAGCTCATGTTCATACTGGCGAGCAGCATCATGTGCTTCGTGCTCATCTGGGCCGCGTGCATGCGCTGGAAGCTGTTGCTAACCGGCGTGGAGACGCCGTTCTGGCTATCTGGAACCCACCCGGTCGGCGACGAAGACAGTGGAGGCGGATAGCTGCTGGAGTAGCCGTAGTACGAGCCGTTAGACGCGATGGTGCTCGAACTTAGCGGGAACACTGGCATCATGGGCGAGTCTGTGTATAAGCCACTGCTGGTTGGACTGGCACTGGCATTGCTGAAGCTCAAGATGCCGCCGCGACTGATGCCGGAATTCGCCGGATTGGAGCACGGGGTTGCAGCTCGATACTGCTGCTGATAATGCATGGGCGACCCGTTGAGCGGGAGAAAGGCGTCCTTGAAGGATTGGTCCATAGTGTTGCTGCGAGGCAAGTCCAGCGGCTCCAGCAGCAGCGAGTTGGAGCTCGAGGGCGGCTTCGAGACTGCGGCGTCCTTCTTGTCGCTGCCATGGAAGTCGGCGAAGTCTTGGTCACCCAGCAACTGGCCGATCACGTCGTCTTCGTCCGAGTTCACGTTGAGACGCACGAACAGCGGCTGGTCCTCCATCGCTCCGGCAGTGCCGTTTCCATAGTGCGGTTGTTGTTGGCTCTGCGCTTGCAGCAGTTGGTACTGCGCCATGGCGTTGCTGAAGATGCCTCCACCGAGCAGCGAGTTGGGGGGAGGCGGCACGCCGCCACTGGCCGGCGCGCTGGCGACGGTCGGCGTGGTGTTGCCGCTGACTCGCTGGTGACTCAGTGTGTTCTCTGCCGTGGAAAACTTGGCGACTCTCCCGTAAAACGCCGCCATGGCGGAGGATGGGGACGCCAACGCGTGCAGCGACCCCAAGGGCGGCGGCAGCAGCAGCGGGTGGTTCGCGACAGCAACGGAGCCGGGCAGCATCGACGGGACTCCCGACTCGGCGGCAGCGACGGCGGATCGCATCTCGGGTGCAAACAGCGATTCCACAAATGCCACTTCGTCCATGGCTGGCAGGTTGTCTGGCTGGGGCGCTTCGGCTTCCCGGTCCTTCTCTCCGCGCTCCTCCTTGCGCTTTCTCCCCGGCGGATAGATGGCTCGAGCTCGCCTTTCTTCCGTTTCTCGTTTCTTGTTCTTCGATCTTCGAGGGCCACTTGAAGAAGAAGGAAGCGCTCGAAAAAAAATTCGACGCCGCTGCAAACCCCCATACAAACCGCGAATGTAAACGTGAGTTTTTTCGCTGCTGGATGGGCGGCGCCTCCTCCTTCGTTACCAGAAGCGGCGACCTTTTGCAAGCCACCGTAGTGCCAGGCAGAGCTGCGAAAAAAAGAAGGATATATACACTTGACGCACCTGATTTCTCGCTCGCCGGAAGTGATGGCTGCGCTTCGCCTGCCTGCAGTCCGCCGTTTGCGGGAGAGGAAACGCGAAGATTCTCTTGGCGCTTTTCGCCGCGGACTGAGATAGGAGACTGACTGTTCAGTGAGCCCACGATGCACGCGCCGGCGGTGCTGGACGTCCTGCTCCTCGCCAAGCAACGAGCGGGTCGATCTGCAGTTGAGGTGGCCCCGTCGACGGGATCAAATGAATATTTGTATAACAGTTCGGCGTGCCGGGCAGAAAAGTGGGTCTTCCGCTCGGTTTTGGTCGCTCAAATTTTCCTATGCGACCCTTTGCCCGGTGGCTGTATTTCTGGCGGGATATATTGGCTGGGGGTGGTGGGCACGAATGCTTTCGCGCCTCGTCGAGTGTTTTTTGGGCGTGTGCGCTCCAGCTGGCAAGAAGGTCATCCGATACGGAGCAAGGCTCGTCGTGAATGCAAGCAAGCCCACACTCACTCTGGCTCCGATAAGAACGAAGTGTAGACGCACGAAACAAAAAATCCACCCCAACCTGTGTGCACACCGAGAGGGGGAACGTAAGCGGCTCCCCAGCCGCACAGGCCTAAGCCACATGGCGAAGCTCCTATTTTTCGCGCAGATGTTGCTGCTGTGTGTAGGGGGAGGCTGCTGTGGAAGAACTCAACTGAAGGAAAAGTTTCCTGACCAGTTTCCTGAAACTGGTCTGGCCCCTCATGCATGCACCCACCAAACAATCCTCGACCGAAACCAGACCCAGAACCGCAGAACCAGTGGTTCCGGTCGGGGATTATCCATGAGAGCACCAGACACGAGCCACATGATCCCTCCGTCAGATGGACCAACCAACTCCTTGCTCCGGTGCTTTCGTATCGATTTCTGTATGGATGGAGTGGGATCCCGTGACGGTGAATGGGTGAATGGAAGGCAGCAGACGCCGTATCCTTGGCGCGCCCTTTGATCCAAAGATCGGAAAGCTTCGATTTGTGTGTTTCGAGCCGAACACCTCCCCCACCAAAAAATGTTCATCAAGCGCATCCTCAAACTTTCACAGATTTTGAAACGACCAAAAGCAGCACCAGCAACCAGAACGCGCAAAGAAGTGGCCCCAGCTGTCGGAGTATCTGATCTCGCCCTCGAATTTTACGGATCTCTACAGATGCTTTCCGAGAGCAACGGACTGATGCCAGATGACGCTGTGCCAGCTCTGGGTGTGCGGTTGCTCACATGGCTTCACTATCGGGAGGCCACCTGTTGCGCTACGTGCCTCTTCAGATGTTCAGATGGCGATCTGCACAGTGCAAAGCGCAAGGTCCACCCATAAATCTGGAATAGCAACAGAAAGGCCAAGCCGAGTTGAAGTCGCAAAGGGGCCGAGGATGCGCCAGCTCCTGCCGAAGCGAATCGGCGTGGGCTTCTTCGCAGCCAGCGCCACATGGTAGCCGAAACCGACTATCGAAGTGCAGACCTGGAATGGAATGATGCCGCCCCAGCGCAGCCTGCGCGATCACAGCAGCGATCGCAGGCAAGACAGTTGCCCAGGTCGATCTGTGCTGGTCAGTATCAAGATGCCCTGATGGTCATCAACGGGAGACCGCTCAAGTGGCAAGCACGCTTCAAAGGCGTCAGGCGACCAGCCAAGGCAGGCGTCAAGCCTGATTGTTGGTTGGATGAGAAACAGAAAGCGAGCTGAAATGGAACGGAAGGGCTACAGTACATGCACACGCGGCAGGCTTGATTTCTGCTGTTGCCAGCAAATGCCTTGCTCGCGAGATCGTCCGTCACTAATTTTCTGAACATCACGAATATACTGGTGCTGCTCGCCGTATCCGCTCAGCAATCGGAACGTGGCGCTTTTCATTGTGGAAGGGGTGCCGTTACTCGCCTTCGCGGGAGAGCAAGCGTGGCGGATCCGAGCATATCATATTGGTGGGGTGCATTGTCTTGGCTAAATGTATATGGCGAGTGGGAGCGCGCGCCACGCATAAACCTTCTCGCCTCCTGATACATGTACCAGTTCATATTGATGAGCCTGGGTTTTGCGGATGCCCTTGAAGTACATGTAGCAGGGAGACTCGCCGGAGCATGGTAATCAGCACAAGTGCGTGTAACGTTACAGTATCGTTCACCAACTTGAAGTTGACTCAGCATTTCTTTGGCCTCCGCGGCTCAGCGTCGCCCCGTCAAGAAGTCGCTGGTGTGCATTGCCTTCGTTGACAACATTGGCCCTGGGACCGCTGGCAGGATGCCGGTTGCAGAAGCTTGGCTGCCTCAGGCACTCAGCGCTATCACAGTCCCTGGACAGTACACTACCCAATTCGCATCGCACTCACTCACCAGTACGATAACTTTGCAGAACAAACGATACTACATCCTGCATGTGCTCGGCTTGAGCCCACACCTCAAGCCTGCTAAAATGCAATATAACGGGTTGGAAGTAAGTTACGCCGATTTCGCATCAGTTCCTCCGACATGTTTGGGTTGGAAACGTTCGTTGGTAATTTTGGTTTGGCTTGTTTGCAGCGAGGTTTGGATTGGTTTGGTTTGCTCAGGGTGTGGATTCCCCTGCGTTCAGAGCACGAGCCTCAATCCTGCAATGCTGTGAATTCCTATGATATGCTTCATGTGCTCATCAAGTTGAGCTTGACACGAAAATAGCTCTGACACCATGTATAGCTGGAAACTGCATGACGAGCTTTTGCAGCCCCACGCAAATATCTTTCTTGAAGTATACACGGCCACAAGCTTCGAGTTCAGTTCGGCATCCACCCCGACGACATGCATGCATTTGGACGCATTTATACGTCAGGGTGCAGAGGATTCAGAAACTATAAGTACATGTGCATGGGTTGCCAGTCAGGCGTAGCTGTCTCTGCATCCCCCTCACGTTGTCTTTCTCCAAAGTTTGAAGAGGTGGACAGTCTGATACATCATCTTTCGAACACCACGAGGCAGCTCGCACAAGCTCGACGAAGGTGGCTCCTCGCCAGCAATCAGCGACAGGAGCAGGCTCGGTGTGCACTGCGTACGATACTCATCCGCGCGAAATCCACACAACACAGGCTCGCGGGATTTTTGTATCTGCGTGCAGATGTGCAGCTCTGCACATCGCCACGTGGCGCCGATTCGAGGTGCACGGAGGAAAAAGATGCCGAGGCGACCCAGCGAGCCCACGCAACGTCAAGTTGAAGCTAGCTTCGATAAATTGGAGGCTGCGTGTCCTTCGAATCGACGGATCGCTGTATCGTCCGGACTTTTGATGGACGACAGTTTTAGAAGTGCCATTTCCGTCCCTGCAGACCAAATGTTTCAAGTTTCCATCAATAATTCTGGCTGCGTTACGGAATTTGAAAAGCTGGCAAACCAAACTCCACAACGTTTTCTGGATCGTGCAGACCAGGGACGAGATAGCAAGCGCCGAAAGCACTGATGCTTGCTGCCTCCCTTGGGTTTGTCCTGGTGCTGCTTGGCGATGCCGATACCCGGCACGTCCCTTGCGCGTGTTCGTCTGCTCGTCGGCATACGGTCATCTAATGATGCAAACGCGTCTTTTCCCCCCTTCTCTTCGGCTCTGCGTCATTGTGTCGCAAAAACGTGGCCTTCCTTGTGAATCCAGCCTGGCCGTCGACCCCGAGCTGATCACGGCACCGAGGTTCCGCGTCACGCAGGAGATGA
Organism: Nothophytophthora sp. Chile5; assembly: GCA_001712635.2. Taxonomy (NCBI): domain Eukaryota; phylum Oomycota; class Peronosporomycetes; order Peronosporales; family Peronosporaceae; genus Nothophytophthora; species Nothophytophthora sp. Chile5. Next base: position 15,404 of record MBAC02007228.1, read on the forward strand.
TCAAGACGGAATCCGGCTGGCGCTTGTGATAAGACTCCAGAATTCCATGCGCTGCGGCGGACAACGCCACTTGTCTTGATTACCATCGCCACCAACTGGCCTCAAACATATGTGCGCGTTACCTACCAAGCCTGCTGTTTGCACGCCGCTAGCATAACATTCTGGCCGGTTTCCCACTGGCCCTCGCTGCTCGATATCGTTCCAGCTCATTCCATCTCAGATCGCTGACTTGATCCTGCGAATTTGCCGCTCGCTTTGGCAAATTCAATAACTTTTGCAGTGTGATGCTTTTGGTGTATTATAAGTACGGTATCGGAACAGGAAATATATGAAACTTGCTCGACCGTAGTATTTTAGTTGACACCGGCAGCGGCAAAAGAAGCTGGCACGTCATTCCACGGAGGTCCCCCCACCAGAATATGATTTGCGTTGGCCGACTTTGGGCGTGAATGTGCTGTTCCCTTGCCACTATCCTCGGTTCAACTGGCTGTGTCCCGTTGTATCTTCCAGCCGGGAAGTGTTAAATTGCCACTTGGAAGTGAGCAATCGTCGGGCAGTAACGCGTGAAAACGTTGAGGCGTACCGCACAGATTTCAGCATAGCGTACTTGTCGGCTGATTTGAATGCCATCCGGAAGTTCTTGTGCCCATTTAGACACCTGATCTACACGTACCTGAGGCTGGCCGTCGTGACGTGTGCATGCATTTCCTCGAACGAGATGGGCGCCGTGCTGACCAACATGGCCATGCCAGGGTGGCTTGCGCGCTTGTGTTCGGCTGCGAACTGAGCACATCATTGCCGAGCTCGGGTGATTCAACCGCTCCTCGATATGCGAGGCTGATATACGCGTTCGGCGGCGAGTCCAAGATCGCCTCACCCTCTTCTTTCGATGGGGTTCATTGTTCTTTTTCGCCAGCATTAGGCAGAAAAAAAGGTTATTCTTTACGTGGAAAAACCCGGCGTCGAAGATCCCTTTTCTCCTTTCTGACTTCTGCCGAGTACTGCAGGCGAAACATGGGTGCCCCACTCACTGCGTGAAGCTGGCTGCGCATCGCGGCGTGGGTCGGTGGATAGACGAGTACATGTCGGTCTGGAAAGCTGGAACGCGCACAAGGCTCATCTCGATGTCTCCGTCGCGGGTTGGATTCGGTCCCCAGCTTGGAAATAGCTGCAAAATTTCACAGACTTTCCACGGCTTTCGAAAATCCGCCAACATTTTCCCCAACAAGCGCGCAAGCACATGATGCTGCATCCCCATTTCCTTTCGGTTGCGCCAACATAACGCGCAGGACGACAGGAACAACAAGGAAAGCCGAGCCAGACCCAACCTCTGCCACCTTGCACAGCAACAACCGTGCGCACGCCCCTTCTTTTGGCGCCAGTTTGGCACTCAACGGATCATCACCCCCGTCCGGTCGTGGGTACACGAGAGGGGCCCCGTGGCATCTTTACGCGCACAGGTTGCAGCGCTCGCCACCGACGGGCCCAGCTCCCTTCCTCCTCCGGCTGGTGGCGTCGTTCAGGTGCGTCGTGGGCCCAGGTGTTTTTTGGCCCCATTTGGCGATTTTCAAGTGAAGAAACAGGGAGCAAGAATAAAAAAAGCCGACAACCACCAGCCGTCCCACTCTCCAGCCTCCTCCGTTTCTTCCCTCCGAGGCCAACCGCTCGCTTGACTCAAGAGCTCCGTTCCCGACTCGAACGAGCACACGCTTCGAGTGGCTCAACGTCGGTGCCATTTCCCAATCGGCGAGCGGCAGATTACCATCCTAGCCAACGTTTTGCGCGGTCTTCGGGTCTGCCATTCGTACCTTGTTATTAAACCCCCACCCACCCACCTCTAAAGTGCCTGCAATGTTCGACCCGAGACGCAGTTCGCCCGACTCCCCCGTTGACTCCGCCATGTTCCCTCCCGTCTATGGCCGCTCGACGTCGAATTCGTCCACGGCATCTTCGCCCGAAGCCCCCATGAAGGCTGAGAACCCAGCCAAGGCCTGTCCGAAGCCGCAATTGCCGTCTCTATTCAAGCAGGACGGAGCAGCCCAGATGAAGGCTCCGACGTCCTTCGTGGCCGAGCTCGAGCCGTTCGAGTACCGGCCGAACGCGAGCCAAAGCGCAATCACGCGAACGCAGGAGACCGGTCAGGCGCCCACGTCCCTGAGCTCTGTGTTTGGCGACCAGGATCTGATCGACGCCATCATGTTCAGCCTCGACACGGAGCACGGCTCGGCCTCCGTCACCACGACGACCAGCACCACCACGACGTTCGTGATGCCTCGACGGATGCAGCAGCTCCACTCGCAAGTGCAGGTCCAACAGCACCAGCACCAGGCCTTCACGGCCATGATGCACCGAGCCCATGGCGCCCCGATGGCCAGCAACCGCGCCAAGGCGTCGATGTCCGTGCCGTGCATCCGCAAGCCCGGCACGTTCCTCAACAAGGACGGCCGGTGGATCAAGGGCAAGCCGTGTCGTATGGACAGCTGTGACAAGCGCGCGCAGTCCAACGGCCTGTGCAAAGGCCACGGCGGCGGCGCCCGCTGCAGCTTCGAGGGCTGCTGCAAATCCTCGCAAGGCGGCGGGTTCTGCCGCGCGCACGGCGGTGGCAAGCGCTGTCTGCACGAAGGGTGCGAGAAGGGAACGCAACGGAACGGTTTCTGCTATTTGCACGGCGGCGTGCGGTCTTGCAGCGTCGAAGGCTGCGACAAGAAAGACCGCGGCAACGGCAAGTGCTTCTCTCACGGCGGCGGCCGCAAGTGCCAGGCGCATCTGTGCTTCAACACGATCCGGCGCGGCGTCTTCTGCGACGTTCACAACGGGAAGAGCGGCAAGTAAATCGCCGCCATCGACCTCATCGCGCGCCAAGGATATGTCGGGGGAAGACAACATACATTTATACAAGATTTAAGTTAAAGAGCAGGAGATAGGCAAGAAGATATGACAAACCGCTTGCGCTTTCACTACGACGATATAACCCCGGACCTAATTTACGCTCGCAGCAGTGCAAACACTAGTTCGCATCCACTATCCTGGATACAAGTCCATGCATGGAAGGAAGGAAGTATAGCCACCATCTTCATTTGCGCTGCGGTCTTGCGCTAGGCTTTGTATTTACCAGTTACGATCGACCGGCTAAGAAATCTAGTGGAAATTCTGAAGACAGTCGCCAGCTGACGCCGAAACAGCGCAGGAAACCGATGGCGCGAGGATGCATCGACGCCACGTATCTGCCAAGGTGGAGCTGGCCGTGTGGGGAGCTGGCTTGGCCCCGTTCGACTGCGAAACGATGGGTTCCAGTGATGCACCACATCATGACGCTGGATTCGTGGCAGCAACGCGTCAATTCTGGCCAGGGGATGAGTGGGGCCATGCTCTGCAACTCTGTACACGACTCGGTGGCTGACAAGTACCTGTAGAGAAGGCGCGGCTGGGATCTGGAGAGACACAGCACTGCCACATGACCGCGTCGACGAGCTGCAACAGCAGGAGACCCGGGCCATGCCCTGCAGCCAGGCTGGCTGCCTCAACCGCTCCGATGCAGGTGCTAGCATAGCGTGCGACAGAGCCACAGAAGTCCTCGCCACGTGCCACCTGAGTGTTCAGAAGGCGAGAAGGGGCTTCTAATTTGGGGGCAGTTCATGCGAGCGGCACGTCAGCAGGTCAGCATTGCACGAAGGGGGGGATGGTGGTCGTAAGCTTAGCTCCGCTTCCGCCGCCGCTTTTAACGCGCTTCGAATCTCTCCCAGCCAGTCTTTTACGCGCAAATCGCCGCGCTTTACGGTCTTCTCCTCGGGAATTGTCGTCACGCGAGCATCGCATGCGTCCAGGCGACTTGACTTGAACGACGGCGGCGGCGGGCAAAATCCGTTCAGTCGCGGTGTGGGACTCGATGCAGACAGGCCACGTGATACGGGACGGGAAGCCACCGCCGGGTCTGTACGATGTGACGAGGACTGCGACAAGGGAGCCTTCGACGGAATTGACGGAATGCCGGCCCTTCACACGAGGCATCCGCCTGGAAGTTTCGCGCTGGAAATTCCAACGCGACCTTCCATGCTGAAGCATTCGACATTCGAGGCTAAATATTCCGGTTGGCTGTGCCACTGTGCATCTCCGCGTCAAGAGAGCTGTAAACCGAGCTTTTGACTCGCGGCCGAATCGGCGAGGAGGATGGAGCATTCACCGGAGATTCGCGATGCCTTCAAGGTCGCGGTCATGGCTCGTTCATATCGCAGCCTGCAGGTCCACCCTCCTCTTCGCTCCTCTACGGGCGATGCCACGTTTTGGCACGGATGTGTCGAAGATGACTTCGCAGCGAACACAGAAACGAGAAGCGGTCTTCAAGATTGGACCGGATCGACGGACAGGCGCAGGGCGAACGATGGCCGTGAGATAAGAACGCGTGTGGGCTGACTGGCTCCTTCAGCGAGTGCATTGGAAGCCAAAGGACGCGCTTTGCTGTGGCTGTGGCTGTGCGAAGGTCGGAAGAAGGACCTCGACCGGCGCAAAGTGGGACGTTGAGCTTTCGCCCCAGCAAAGAACCGACATAGACCTTCAGGCACAGCAACGGAACGGGTCGCGGCAAATCGACCGTGCACAACACGCCGCTGATGATGTCACGCGTCCACCCACCCGAGACGGGCGTGACGTGTCCTCTGCAATGCTTAGCAATCTCCTCGCTGCGCCCGTCGTCGGCCCTCGTCCTATCGTGTATGAACCCGTCCCTCTCACTGGGATTCGACGCGTCTTGGCGCTCAAGCGATCGATGAACAAGACGCCACGCTTCGTGAACTCGTTTTTGATAGGAACACCGCACAGACGAGCGATCCAAAGCGATGCTCTGCTTGGGCTTGCAATACCCCCCTTCAGCCTCTTATCCTTGCGATAGCGCCCCAAAATGAAGCTGCTCGCAACGTTACATGACGGACAGCCGCCCACCGAGCCAAAACGACCAAGTGCGCCTCAGTCTAACAACAATATAAATAGCGGCCTTCCTTGTGCACTGGCCAAACGCCGGCGAGTCGCTCGAGTCTTCAACAGCCTCAGACGCGCTAGTGCCTGGCATGATCCGTCCGTTCGGGTCCAAGGACGAACTCAGCGCCTCCTCTCTCGCCGTGGCGGCCTGCTACCAGACGGTCGCGTGCTCTGATCTGCCTGCCTTCGATCCCATCCCGACGCTCAAGACGCTCCTGCTGAGCCCGCAAGCCCTTCAGCGGTTCAATGCCACGCTGTACAAGCTCGGGTGGCTCACCATGCCCACCTACAGCTGTGGTATTCTCCTACGAGTGGCCGTCTACGCTTGCCCTGCCTCCGTGGGCCGCATCATCGCGCCTTGTTCCGCTCTTCTGCATGTCCCAGCCATCATCGTGTTCGCTGCTGGCGTCCGCGTCGAGTTCGCCAAACTCATTCTGCGCACCTTCGACTTCTGGTTCCCCTTCGTCGCCAACACCGTGCTACTCGTCGTGTTCAGCGCCGTCTTGAGCGATGCCCGAGTGGTGTTAACGATCGCTTGTTGGGCGGCGTTCACCAGCTCCTTCCTGCAGGAAACGTACTTCCGAGACTCGCTCAACATCGCTACAACAGCCTTCATCGAGGCACTTTGCCTGCTGTTGCTCATGGTGGTCGTGTCTCTGGAGCTCCTGGATGGCGTACGACACACCGACATCTTCGCTGCGGGCGGCCACAGTCTGTCAACCAAGGACATGCTGGTCAACGTCTTCGGCACCATGGCCACCTTGATGCTACGCACAATGTACCGTCGCCTCACGCAAGTCAAACGCCAACGGGAAAGCAAAGGAACGGCGGTGCAATCACTCGGATATCGCTGCAAAGTCGCCTTGAATGTCACGGATTCGCCACGGACCAGTATCCTGCCGCATCCACGCGGTCCGACGTTTCGAGTGGCCCCGAAGCCCAGGACAATCCCGGAAGACCAGCCGGAAGAAGCAAGCAACCTTGACGGTACTGATAGTCATAGAAGGAGCCCTCCAACCCCACCGCTCTTGCAGATTCATCTCGTGAAAGACGCGCGAAGATATGACCCCAGGGAGACTGTATGGCCCCGGATTGGCTCGTTGCAACCGCTGCCGATCTGGCAAGTGGTCGGATTGTACACCTGTGGTGCAGTGGGGTTGCTGTTCTCAATCCCATCGATCTTCGCGTCTCCTTCGAGGAGTGGGGACGAATCCAGTGCCATCGCCGTCTTGGGCCTCGTGGCCAGTGGCTTCTTCTGTGGCGTCCAAGCCTGCTGTTGTCACCGAAAGCTGCTCAAACGCGTGACAACGTCCTTCGACTATCTCTTCCTCATGGCCCAACTCTTGACTGCCCACCTCGGACTCTGTGACGTCTTGCATTGGCGATGGGCGTCGTCTTGTGGCGTGGCGGCCAGTCTCCTCTGGGCCCAATGGACCTTGACAGTCGACGCCTTGACTCCGAGTATGAAGCGAAGACTGCACTTCAAGAGCTGGATGCCCACGTGCGGCATCGTCATGTTCTTGTTGGTGCAATCACTGCTGCTGCTGGGCGTCATGATCTGGGACTACTGGAGCATCCAAGACCGCATCTTCTGGGACCTGCAGCTGCTTGGTCGACGCGCGCAGTTCCGCGTCGTGCCCTTCCTCTTCAGTCGCCTGATCACCATCTTCGTCTGGTACAGTCGCTTGCTCTACATCCTCCTCACCCGCAAGACCGGCGACGCACTCATCTTACTGCGTGGGAATGTCGAATTCGACTATCAAAGCTGGAGAAAGCAGTCGAATCTCCCGGATACGAGGACCCGACGACCCCGTGGCGAGCTCCGCGAGGCCGATCAACGGTCCCAACGCTATTAATGGGTCACCACACTCAAGTTGTTTGTCTTCAAGCCGTATAAATAGCGAGACAAGGCTGCAAACGTTAGTCCCCCCGGCTGACTTTGAATCGCTCGAGCCATTGAAGAGCCTCGACTGCGTGATGATCGTTCCAGTCGGACGGGAGCAACAAGCAGCTCCGGCTTCTACCAAAACGTGTTATCAGATCGTGGCGTGTTCGGAGCTGCCGGCGTTCGACCCGGTCACGACGCTCAAGACGTTGGTATTGAGCTCTCAAGGCGTCAAACGGTTCAATGGCCTCGCGTTCAAGAGCCGTCGCCTGTTCATGCCCAGCTTCAGTCTCGGCGTGGTCCTGCGCTTCGCAGCCTTCGCAGCCCCAGCGCCGGTCGGCCGCGTGCTTGCGCCGGTCTCCGCCTTGCTGCATGTCCCCACCATTGTGATGTTCCTGAGCGGCATCCGAACGGAGCTCGCCAAGATCTTGTTGCGCACGTCCGACTACTGGATCCTTCTCGTAGCTAACGTGCTATGGCTTGTCGTACTTAGCGCCGTGTTGAGAGACCTCCGAGTGCTCTTGGTGGTCGTTTGCTGGGTGCAATTCACTGACGCCTTACTACAGGAGACCTACATGCACTCCTCCCGCAATGTCGGTCTATTGGCGCTGGGAGAAGCGCTGTTCCTCGTGCTGCTCATGACGAGTCTGTCGATGGGATTACTGGACGGTGTGCAGCACTATGACCTGATCGCGACGAGGAATCACACACTGTCTACCAAAGATGTGCTGGTGAATGTGAGCGGCACGATGGTCACGTTGATGCTGCGGACCACGTACCGTCGGCTGCAGCAGGTCCACCATCAAAAGGACGACGCCGGGAGTGCCATGCGATCGCTCCAATTCCATTGCCGGATCGAGTTGCAGGCGGTGGAGGCGTCTGCCATGACCACACGAAGCAGCGTCGTGCCTACAGTCGGGGCGATGCTCCGAGGCACCTCGAAAGTGGAGATGGTGGCTCCGGAGGATCTCTCTCCTGCGGCGAGAACCCAGATCAACGAGCGTTCCAAGCAGCCCCTCCCCCTGCAGATGACGCTGGCCACTGCCTCTGGACGCTTCGACAGTCAACAGACCGTGTGGCCTCGTGTCGGCTCAGAAAAGCCGCTCGCAAACTGGCAATTCGCTGCGTTCCATGCATGTGGAGCCACTGCCATTGTGCTCTCCTGGTTATCTTACTTCCCGCCGAGGACCTGGAGCTCACACACGGTCGATGTGGTTGCTGGTTTGGGCCTCACGTTGAGCGCCACGTTCTGTGCCGTCCACACATGCTGCTGTCAGCGGCAGCTGCTCAAACGGCTCATGAGCTCCTTCGACTACTTGTTCCTGGCCTTCCAGCTCATCGCAGCCCATCTGTGCCTGTGCGACGTCTTCTACTGGCAGCCCAGTGCGTGTTGCAGAGTCTTCGCGATGCTCTTCTGGGCCCAATCAACACTCACAGTCGACGCGTTGACGCCCAATATGAAGCAGAGACTGGGGCTCAAGACCTGGATGCCAACGTGCGGCATCCTCATGTTCATGACGGCTCAAGCCCTCCCGATGCTGGACATCCTGATGTGGGGCGAGTGGGGCCTCCAGGACCGAGTGCTCTGGGATTTCGAGCTTGCTGGGCGTCGCGTGGAGTTCCACGTCGTGCCATTTCTACTCAGTCGACTCGTCACCATCTTCATCTGGTGTGCACGCATTCTCTACGCGCTGGTCACTCGAAGGAGCGATAACGCGCTCGTCTTGCTGCGTGGCCGCGTCGAATTCGACTACCAACGATGGAAACTGCAGACGATCGTGGCTTCCACTCCGAGCACCCGGCCCACTGGCGGCGCGGCTGGCGCGTCGACTCGAGAGTCGTAGTATTAAGGATAAAGGACGACCAACGCCTGACAGTTACGAAGCGTTGACTGCTTGATGCAGGCAGTTAACTACTCAGCTCCCTTGAAGACGCCATGACCTCGAAATATGTGCGTCATAGGCGACGCGGACGCCATCGAAACGACAGAAGCGAACTTCAGCATCGCAGAGTTTCAAAAATAGGCGGCAAATGCTTGTGCGTCAACCAACTCGACGTTCGACGCAGCAGAATCGTCGCCTCAGGGTTCGACTTCAGGTTGCTTGCGCTCCGCCCATGATCCACCCATCCAACCCCCCAGCGGAGAAGGGACCTCGAGCTCCTCGAGTTCCCCCGGAGCCGTTTTATCAGCTCGTCGGCTGCACTCCACTGCCCGCGTTTGACCCCGTCCTGACGTTGAAAGCGCGCTGGCTGAGTCCCCATGCGGTCAAAGTTTTCAACGGCTGGGTACTAAAAATCCACTGCCTCGTCGTGCCCGCCGTTAGCTGCGGCATGCTGCTACGCATCGCGGTATTCGGAGCGCCAGCACCTATCGGCCGCATCCTGGCCCCGATCTCAGCCATTCTCCATATCCCAGCCCTCGTCGTCTATACTGCTGGGATCCGGCTCGAGTTCGCCAAGCTGCTGCTACAGACCTTCGAGTTCTGGTTCGCGTTAGTGACCAACACTATTTGGCTCGTCGTCTTTAGTGTCGTGCTGGGGGATCTTCGCGTACTGCTGGTCGCTGTGAGTGGCCTGAACTTCGCCAGCTCTTTACTGCAGGAGACATATCTCCGAGACTCGCTCGTTATCGTGGGTCTAGCGATGATAGAGGCGCTGTGCCTCGTGCTGCTCATGACTGCCGTGTCTGTGGAATTGCTGGATGAAGTGCAGCACTACAGCTTGGTTAGTACAAGACACCACGAGCTTAGTACAAAGGATGTACTAGTGAACATCATCGGGACCATGATCACCTTGATGATGCGCACAATGTACCGCAGATTCCTGCAGTTCAAGCACCAGAAGGAGAACCCGGGAACAGCCGTCCAGTCACTCGGGTATCACTGTCGGATCACCTTAGCCCCTACTGCTTCGTCAACGACGGGATCTAACAGCATCCTGCCGCGTCCGATCGGACCACTACCTCAAACCAAGACCAAACAGACGGAGATGAAGGCAACCAGCCAGCATCCGCCCTTGCAGATGCACCTGGTCCCCGATCCCGAGCGATTCGACGCCCGAAACACGATTTGGCCTCGCTTCGGCTCATTGAAACCCCTACCAACTCTGCACCGCATCGGGTTATACCTGTGCGGTGCTACCGGTCTGGTGTCCTACTCGCTGTCGCTGCTCCTGCCACGATCCTGCAGATCCTGCAGGACTGATGTGATCGCCGTGATGGGACTGACCACGACTGGCGTGGTTTGCGGCCTGCATCTCTGCTGTTGCCAGCGCCAGCTACTCAAACGCGTGTTGACGTCCTTCGACTATTGGTTCTTGACCTGCCAGGTACTCGCCGCTCACCTCTGTCTCTTCGACGTGTTCTACTGGCGATGGCCTTCGGCTTGCGGTGTGATTGCCAGTCTGCTCTGGGGTCATTGGACCTTGACCGTCGATGCCTTGACGCCCAGTATGAAGCGTCGATTGGGCGTCAAAGCCTGGATGCCCACCTGTACCATCCTAGTCTTCATGGCAGTGCAATTACTATTGATGCTGGCCTTGCTGGTGTGGGACGACTCGGACCTGCAGGACCGCGTGGTCTGGGACTCCCAGATCCTCGGCCGGCAAGTCCGGTTCCAGGTCGTTCCGTTCCTGCTGAGTCGCCTGTTCACCATCTTCGTCTGGTGCAGCCGCCTGCTCTACGCGCTGGTCACTCGGAAGAGCGACAACACACTCATGTTGCTGCACGGCAACGTTCAGTACGACTACCAACATTGGAAGCTGCAGATGAAAAGCGCGAATACCAGTGCGATCGGAGCCAACGAGACGGACCCCCAACGCCCACAGCGGTAGCATCAGGCTCGAGGGTTCTCCTTCCACCTCGAAAGCTGGCTGAGGATTCGAGGCAAGGCCAGCTGCTGGACCACCTCGTCCTCAGCACTCGACGTTCACCGTCTTATTCGGGCTTGACCACCCTCAGAATAGGTCGACTTCTCGCTCTGCCCCGTAAAACAGAATAGAAAGCGTCATCTCCAAACACACCCAAATCGATATTTGAGGCCTCGCCGACACCGAATTGCCACCCGCCGCGACCCAGTTCAAGTTGGAATGGAGACCCTGACCGCATCCAGACCCAGCGATCGCAAGCCGTTCCTCGGCCACTTGCTACGCGGTGCCGTCATCCAGCCACCCGTTAATGCGCTCAACGCCTCGAATTTGCCGTTCATCAAGCGATTCTCGTCCTTCGGACCCACCGACTTCAGTCTCACACTGCTGCCGAACCTGCCGGTACTGCGGACTCGAACGAGTCAGCCGAACCGCTCCGGCAAGAGCTCTCCTCCCCCCAGACTCGTGATCCTGGGACCGCCTGCAGGTGGGAAAGGCACGCAATGCGAGCTGTTGGTGGACTTGCTGGGCGTCGTGCACCTGTCCACTGGCAACATCTTGCGTCAAGCCATTCAGGACAAATCGCCCTTGGGGCTGCAGGCCCAGCGATTCACGGACAGTGGGGAGCTCGTACCTGACGAGCTCATCGTCGACGTGGTGCTTAATCGACTGGACCAACCGGATTGCAAGGCTCATGGATGGCTATTGGATGGCTTCCCGCGAACTCCTGGACAAGCACAAGAGCTGCTATCAGCTCACGGAGGCACAGCCACGCCAGACTGTGTACTGGAGCTGGAGATCCCGGACGCTGAGGTCATTCGACGCATTGCGGGGCGACGGATGGACCCGCAAACAGGCAAAACCTACCACGTGGAGTTCAATCCCCCACCAGCGGAAATCCTGGATCGTGTCGTGCAACGCAGTGACGATACGGAGGAGAAGCTACGCACGCGACTAACACAGTTCCACGCGCACAGTGCGGCTGTGCGCGAGGTGTTCGAGAGCTGCCGAGGAGAATCCGGCGCAAGCATTCAAGTCATGCGAGCCAACGGATACCAACCGGCACCTGCCATTGCGCTCAGGTTCGCGGACCTGGCATTGCAACAAGCGGCGCAACGCAGTGTGACTGTACGACATAGAGAGAGGTCTCGACGTCTTCACCGGCGAATTGCAGCCGGCAGTCGCGGGGTTTACTACGTCCCCGATACCCAACGGAAGCCAGCGCATCCAGCTCGCGCACACGCGCTATGGACAGCTCCAGTTCGCGATCAGCTGGCCTCTAGGCTGCGTCCACAAGCGCCGCCTGCTGCTCCAATCACTCCAGTCACTCCAGCAAGGAGGATGCTACGCGGACTGCTGCGCATGCTCCACTAGGTCATGACGATAGAGGCGGAAATGAGATATGTTCTTAAATTGTGCGTGCTCTTATGTGTACGATCTGGCGCCCTTTCAGCTGAAAAGGCTTCAGTTTTCGACAGAGTGTCAATTGTCGAAAGAAGAAGATTTCGACGGAATCAACTGCACAGCGTTCGACTGATTCAGTGGTTGGAGCATGGAGGAGTGGGTGCGCGCCAAGGTGGCGCTGCTGGGGCTGGACGCCGACGTGTACGTGGAGTACGGCAAGGGTCTGCTGGAGGACGAGGACATGGCCGTGGAGGAGCGCGTGCAGAGCGTGGTGGGCGTGTTCACGGGCGCGGCGGACGGCCTCGTGGCCGACGACGTGATCGCCGCCACGCTGGACGAGGCCAGCATGGTGGCCGACGTCACGCGCATCTTGGCGGCGACCACAGCGCAGCACGAGCAGGAAGAGGAGCTCCGTCGCGCTGAGCACAAGCTGCGCGACCTGGAGATCCGGGAAAAGCAGAAGAAGGAGGCGGAGGAAGGCGCCGAACGCGAGCGCGAGAAGGCCCAGGCCCGTCAGAAAATGTCCCGCGAAGAGCTCGCGGCGCGCGAGAAGCTCATCAGCGAGTACGGCTTCAGCGTCGTCTCGGACTTTGACGAGGATGGCAATGTCGTCAAGATCCAGGACAAGGTAGAGGATGACCCCGAGGCCGTCGACAAAGGGTTGGTGTGTGTGTCTAAGATGCGTGATTTGTGGTGGTGACTGCAGGATAAGGCGTCGGCGAGCCTGGACAATGTGGCGGCGAACTCGAACAAGCATCGCGTGCAGCAGGCGCAGAACTCGATGCGCGAGAAGATGAAGAAGGAGCACGAGAAGAAGGTGAAGCACGAGAAGGAGCTGCTGGAGAAGGACCGCGCCCGCAAGGACAAGGCCAAGAAGCGCACCATGAAGCGCGAGAAGCAACGCGGCTGCGGTTAACTGAAATAGACGCAATACTCTGTGTGTTGGCCCTTTCGACGCGGGAGATGCAGCCAAATGGCAGAAGCGACAGGAATGAAACCTCCAGCCTCCCCATCGTACACTTGCCGTGGACCAACATGCGCGCGATGACAGGGATCGGGAGACTGGAATCTGCCTCGAGCAAGCCAGCCTACCAGGTATCAATATCTGCGTCAGTTCTTGGTATATACGGCACGAGGCAATCAATATTGTTTGACGGAGGACCCCATGTGTAAACGGGTACAAAATTCATTCAACTCAATACTTTCCGCTTTTTTCAGCGCGTTTTTCGTGGCTTTTGCGTTTTCGATAATGCCATGCAGTGGTATGGACGTGTCTACGAAAGTGACAGTATTGCTCATTTCTATCGACTGATGGTGATTTGTATAAGTAACATCGTCTGTAAAGCGAGGGAAGCCATTTGGAGGCTCCAAAATGGCCGCTTTTTTCACTGCTTTTGGTTCATCCAAGTTTGATATAAGTTACTTGACTTTCGAAACGGATACCTTCTGTCCTGCTTCTTCCGCACGGAAATGATTGCTAAGTGTTCTATCTTGAATGAAAGATATTGGCGTAATCATTTCAGATCGGAGGAGTCAACTCCGGGGGTTTTTGCGCCGACATCCATTGATTGCTCGACTAACATGTACACTTTCTGTGTTAATTGGCATCATCATTTCGGATCGGAATAGTCGACTACTGTTTTTTCTGCGCCGAACACCCAACTGCAAGTACACGACTTGCCCG
>MBAC02007229.1:0-24570 GCA_001712635.2 Nothophytophthora sp. Chile5
GTACTGGATCTTTTCGTAGAAGCTGTCGGGTCGCCATTCCTCGCGGAAGAACGGGATCGACACCGTCTGCCCGAACGAGTAGAGCTGCAGTCCACAGGCACCTGCCGCACCCATCACCGACGCGTTGTGCACGACCTCCACCTTGATTCCCAGCTCATTCGCGCGGATGATCAAGTCCGAGTGAGTCGTCGCACTGCAAGCCAAAGCAACACCCAAATCACGGAACTAGTTAGCCAGGTGACCACGTCAACCGCTGCACGATGGTAAACGCGGAGCTTCGCGGTATTCTACCCCGTGAAACAAGGAGAGAGTAGCGGTCATACCAGAGGGGGTCGCCCACGACGAGGAAGGCCACGTCGTCGTCCTTGGCGTCCTCGAAGATCTGGTCTGCGCCAGTCTCGACGCAGTCGCGGTCAGCCAGAATCACCTCGCGGCCGTAGAATTCCCCCTGCAAATGTCACGCACGACCCAGTAAGCGCAATAACAGCGTGCAGGGCACACAAGACAGAGCGTTAGTGCTACCAACTTGGAACACGACCCGATGAGAAGCAACGGCTAGGGAAGAAAACGCACCAGCTTCTCGAGCTCCACGCCCAGCACGGAGGTGTAGTTCTCCAAGAACACTTTCTTGCACTGCTTGATGGCGTTCAAGCCGCGCAGTGTCACGTCCTGCTCGTCCCCGAGGCCCAGGCCGATCACGTAAAGCACCATGTTGATCGGGAGTGAGGTGGTCTCGCGAGCTTCTTCGCGTCCGTCAGAAATGCCACCCGCGTTCCATGCCAGTCAAAAGAGGCCCAAAATTAAGCGCAGCATTACCCAACTGGGTAAAACAACGTTCATTTTGTGGGTTATTTCAAGAGGTTACGCGCCAGACCAAGCAAGAAGAACCGTGCCATACCGGTATTATTCCTTCAATGATAAATATATTCTGTTTTGTATATTAGACTTACTTACGTAGTAAAATATATATTGAAGTTTCAAAAGCAAAAGTGATTTCTACATGAGCTCATATTTTGTGAAAAATAAGGGAATTATGGTGAACCCTCTTTTTTGCATGAATGACCCACTGCTCGTCAGACCAATATTGCCACCAGATTGGCCGCTGCTAACGGTACCACACTGGACATAGGTCTTGTAGAGAACCACCCTGAAGCCACTCGGGGCGCAGAGTTCGTTCACAGCTTGTGCCATGTCTGGTGGACGCGCATCCTCCGATGAAGTCTTGGAGATGCCCACGCGAACGGATGACGCGATAGAAATGCCGCCTGGCACACCCATGCACGGTGCACCTCACCATCACCTGTAGACGACAGGAGCGTCGCTGAAGAGGCAAGGCAGCCGTAATTCGGCACTCTTTGGTAGATTTGTCGGTAATACATGTATTAATAGTTGATGCAGCCATTTGCAGCGCTTATTGTGTGGCTAAACATCCAGCGGTGCAAGGTTGTATTACACTGCGCAAAGCGCATACAGGTTCTCGCAGGGTTCTTTCCTTTTTAGCGTGACTGATGACTGGATCCCAAAGAAGAGCCCGAGGTTGCATGCATTCCAGCCAGCAAGGGCTTCGTCTGAGCTGGGAGTGGCCAACTTGACAGCTTGGGCCACGTTTCCGTACATCTAGAGCGAAGGGATCTGAGACTTCCGATCCGTATCTCTTGCCGACAAGCTGGATGGGAACTTCGATTTTAATCAAAATTGCACAAAGGGTTTCGATCGCTCTGAAAATTACCAAACATAGAAACGAGTGAATAACGGAGGACCACTATTTCACTATTCACTACGATACTTCAGAGTATTTTGTACTGGAGTATCTTCATGTTGATAAGGATACCAATAGCCTACCGACCAGGTAGGCAAAAGTGGAGAGCACCCGCCTGGGATTGGGCCGCCAAAAGGCCAGTGCACCAATGCCACTAACCTCCGTTTGAGTCCTAACTTTTAAATGATATGCAGGGATACTATTTTACGTGCGGTGTTGCCCGTGATCTGCTTGGAGCTTCTATCCTACTGATTTGTGCTCGCCCAGGCTGTGTGCGTTCGCAGGTCAGGGGTATTAATAAGCAAGACCTGTATTACCTCCGATGCTCGCAAATGCATCAATTCGCTAAAACCAATTTGATCGTGACCCCAACTATATGTGTTAGCTCCACCTCGTCTCAACAGAGTCTGGCTCACTCTGAGCAGCAACCATGCTTCGCTTTCACTTCATCTGATCTTTTACGCATGGCAGGAAGGACGAGGATGCTCCAACATATTTTCGATGGATGTTGGCAATCAAAGAGTGGCTGCTTTCACTTCTTCCTGAAGGAGGATGGTGCGCAGCTCTCGTCGTCTCAACAAAGGACGCAGTTCGCGATGCTTCACCGTGGATTTTCTTGCTCGCTCGATGCGTTTTGGGCAGCCGTCAGGTGCATCACATCTATACTAGCAAAAATCGCCACCGGCTCAGAATAGGGATGGAAGGCCATTCACCAAAATGATATTTGGGCGATCGATCAAAGCCCCTCTCCTCTTGGAGGAGCAAATCTAGCGACAATAGAAATAGTAATAAAATATGCTGATGAATTATAAAATGAAACACTCATCCAAAGTATAATAACAAATGTTAAAATATTGTGGTACACAGCCATTTTGTCCGCTCGGGTGGGGCCTTATGCACATGTATGCTGTTTTAAGTGATCTTTTCAGTTCAAATCGGAGAGACCAGAATCGTGAAAGAGGCTTCAGAGACGACTGGCTATACATTGATAGGGTTGGGGAACAAATTCTTCCTCAATTCCTTTTGATCCTAAGCAATTTATGATTGCAGCGCTAACTAAATAGGTCGGTGGACGCTAAATAAGCCGCAATCCGGTTATCACAATAGCAAATGTCTGCTCTTATTTTTCAAAAGCAACCGCAAAAAAGAGCGGGATCGATTAATCAAACCAACCACAATGCTGATGCATTGCTTGTATCGGTTTAAGGAGACGGGAAAAGGCACCTGCCTCGCATTTGCCTTCGTTTTGCTAAACTTAGGCTTGAAGTGTTCCAATTATATCCGGTAATTTGTGCAAGAAAACGAAAATTGAAAATGGTTTTATGTAGAAAATTTCATTTCATGCAACAACGACTTTAGTAGCGTTATGTTGTTTCGTAAACTTACAGGTATTTTATGAGCCGCAGGAATAATGCAGTGCAGAACGTATTATTTTGTTGAAAGCGAGCATTTTGGGGCGAATCTTACCGCTAACTTTAACCTCGAGCTTCCGAGTCTATCCACTTTTTTGTTTTGCTTTTGCTGCGGCACTGTGTCATCAATCTGGTGTGAAGCGAAGTGTTAAGCACATCACCATACGGTGATGGGTCGGCTCTTGCTATCTCGGTGCCCCGTGCCTACCCCCTCGAACTGCGCCTTTCTCGATCCGTCTGCAGCTCACGCGTCTCGCTGTCCCGGCCCCATCACCATCAGCACTCCGCCATCACCAGGAACGTACACTTGCACGCTGGCAATGCTTCTCCCTCTTGAGCCCTAGGGATAAGCAGCAGCCCCAGCATGTCCAGCGCTCTCGGGATTTGGAGCTCCCCAGCCCCCCACGTCGCTCATTGCGCTTTTCATTTTCCAATCCGACTTCCAGCGCGCACCTCCAGAAGAGTCCTGCAGCCATGGGAGTCACCTCCGCTCCCATCAAGTCGCCTGGGGCCTCGCCCGTAGTGCCCTACGAGACCGTCCAGACCGTATGGGAGGCCCGACCTCGCAAGTACAAGAGCATCCTGTTCCAAGTGTGTATGTACATCCTCATGATGGAGCTCGCCGAGCGTCTCAGCTACTACGGCATCAGCCAGGGCCTCAAGAACTTCATGCAAGAGATCGGCTGGAGTCTGGTCTCGGCCAGTGCTCTCAAGAGTACGTGGACGTCCATCTGCTACCTCACGCCGCTCTTCGGCGCCTACCTGGCTGATGAGAAGTGGGGTCGCTTCCGCACGATCCTCACCTTCGGCGTCTGGTACTGCATCGGCGACTTCCTCGTGGCAATTGCCGCCTACCCGAGCATCATGACCAACTCGGCCGCCGTGAACCCCATCTTCATCATTGGTCTGTTCGTGGGCATCGGCGTCGGAACTGGTGCCATCAAGTCCAACGTCATCACACTCGGCGCTGACCAGTTCGACCCACATGACCCCAGCGAAGTGCACCAGAAGGAGACGTACTTCTCGTACTTCTATTTCTGCATCAACGTGGGCGCTGGCTTCTCGTACGGCTACCTGTCGATCCTGTGCGTGGATGGCTCGGCTCAGATCCCGGCTGAGTACGGCTACTTCGCCACCTACATGATCTGTGCTGTTGTCATGGCGTTCGCCATCGTCATGCTGTGTGTTGGCTACCCGCGCTACGTCTTCATGCAGCCCAATGATCGCTCCATCTCCATGATGTGTCAACTGGCCTGGTCCAACGCCCACCAGACCCGCAAGGGCCTCATTCTCGTGTCCAGCACGTTCTGCTTCTTGGGCGCGCTGATCGTGAACATCATCGCTGCTTTCACTGTTGACAACGGCAACACGGGCAATATCTTCTCCTACATCGCTGCTGTTCTGGTGCTCGCCGGTATTGTGGGCTGGGTCTACGTCGGCCGTGACCAGTCCTTCCTGGATGTGTCCAAGGTGAGCGAGGGCGGCTCGTTCGACGACGAGCGGGTGGAAGGATACAAGAAACTGCTTCGTGTGCTGCCCTTCGCGGCCTTCACGATCATCTGGCAGTGTGCTTACGACCAGACGGACGCCAACTTCCAGTCCATCACGCAGCAGTGCGACTTGCGTCTGGACACGAGCGACCCGGACAGCAGCCAGATCCCCGGTGCCATGCTTGGCGTGTTCGACCCCATTGTGATCGTCATCTGTATCCCCATTCTGGACTCCATCATCTACCCGATGTACCATAAGTACGCGGGCAAGGCTCCGAGTCAGTTTGGCAAGGCTGCGGTCGGTCTTGTGATTGCTATCATCGGCATTTTCTGGTCGGGTATCTTCGAAGTCATCCGTCGCAACGCTGGTGCTCTGCAAGACGCGAACGGAGACCCGATCCTGGATGGTGGCAGCTCGCAGCCCATGAACGATATCTCGTGGGCGGCTGCCATCCCCAACTACGTGTTCATTGCGCTGGCCGAGTGTCTGATCAACGTGACGGCCTACGACCTCGTGTACTCGTCGGTCCCCATGTCGCTCAAGAGTATGGCGCAGGCCGTGATCCTGTTCATGAGCTCCATGGGAAGCATCCTCACCTCGGTCTTCACCATCATGTTCTCCAAGTCGCTGCCGTCCGACAACCTGAACGAGGACCACCTGGAGAACATGTTCTTCACGGTGGGCGCCGTCAGCGTCATCAACTTCGTTTTCTTCATCATCATCATGCGCAAGATGAACATGGGCATGTCGTCTTCTCCCGAACGCGACCACTTGGGCAACGAGATCCTGGACGAGAAGATCTCCGTGAGCTCTCGCCAGAGCGTCGCCAACACCAAGTAAGGCGCCGTTCGTCGTGTCCGATGGATAATGATACGGTATCCCTTATTTCGTACTTCGAGTAGGATGTTGCCTACGCTGGAATAGCCAGCTATCAGTAGATAGTGTGTCATGGTAGCGAATGGCATCACCTCCAAATAAACAAACAGATACGTTTACGAAGATATTTCCAAGGTGCTTCTGTTCTTTTGCGTGCGCTTTTTATATGGGAGTGCTCAAGGGTTAAGCACAATATTCTGACCCAGTCCTCCCTCGTGACAACTCGAAACTATTGGTAGAGCTCCAGCCCCAGTCTAACGACTTCCGCGGTGACATGTTGAAGGAGTAGCCGAACCACATTCGGCCGCAGCAAAATGTGGTGTCTTGGTCCACAACACTGGCAAATCACTAATGCAGCCACATGCAGCGTGTCTTTGTCGTGAAAGCGAGGCTTTCGGCGAAATGGCCAGCAGCGTCTGGCTCACCGGGTTCTTTTCTTGTGGTCGCTGGATCCCGCAGGTTTGCATGCATGCATGTCAACGGAGATCTGAGAGACTTTAGGTGCATAGTGTTCGCGCGCTCCGTATCTCCGATCTTATAGGGTTGTCAAGAGCAGCGTGTTTGAAAATTACATTGCATGTAAAATACAAATTTAGAGCTCTAAAATGTAGAAGGTTCAATTTTGGTGTTTGTGAAACGAGAGTGACCCCGACCGCATTTCGCAGTATGCTGGTAGTGCCCAGTACTAAGCACAGGTGTAACCCAGCACCGGAACTGTGGGCACCACGAGCTGGAAGGAAGCCCCGGATACCCGTCTGTCCATAGTATTACTTCGGACATTAATAACTGCAAAGGTGAAGAGGTAAGAAAATGATGGCGACGTCCCTTTGACCACTGCCATGAGCCCGGGGTTTTACGGTGAGAACTTCTCAAGCCAGCGCCCCCTCGATGTACGCTTCCTAATAATGGTGGTTCCCGCTGAGTGAACTGCATTATGTCTATCAAGTTCCTGAATAGAAAAGCCAGAGCTAAAGGAGCGTTGTGGATGTCACTGGAATGCTCACCCCACAACATGTAGTAGCCTCGTAAGTTGTGAGGCACTACAGCGACAGCTACATGAGCTCTGGTTGAATAGTAGCAATCGAGCTCATCTGAGTGATCCAAATTGGGTCAAAATGGCTTTTGGCATTTCAGACCAAATGTTGAAAGGCGTAAGAAATCAGAAAGTTATATATATTAGAAGAAACGTTTGTTGAAACGTCGACACTATTCAAATCAGAAAAGAGCGGGACCAGATAAATAAGCCAATCACATCGACAATTTCCTGCTCGTCATCGCTCTTGCGTCCCATAAGGTGTGCGCAGCTTTGGGCAGAGTCCGCGCATTTGGACGTGATTGCATGCTTACAACTATCCGCTCCTGACAAAACTCAGAAAACAGTTTGGTACGGGGTGTATTAATGCATGCACATGCCAAACCATTGTGCCAAGTATTTTCTGCACGTCTTTTTGCATACCGGCACACGTATACCCACAAGCCAGCTGCAGCGAGCATGACTGTGTTGCATCGCATTCGAGAGTTGCTATCGGTAGAGGTAGCTTAGATTTAATATCGAATGGCGGACAAAATTCATTGTAGATCGGAATTTCACGTTTATGCGATTTGATCGCATTTGCAAAGCTTTTTAACTACTTGAAACCTATGTTGCACTATCAGTGCCACATTTCGTTTAATTCGGTTATTGTTACCAAGCATTCCACGAGTCAATCCGAGAGAAAAGCTAATACGACGCCAAAATTCGGAGCTCTGCTATAATCACAAAAGTAAAAACCACGCGAAAGATCCACGTCTCTCATTACGATATGCTTACTGCCTCTGTCCACAGATTCGCCTGTTTTGACACAATTTTAATGTGCGACTTTGTATTGGAGTTTATGCACAGCTGGCGTTTATGTTTTGTGTTAAGTAAATATCCACTGTCAGTTCGGATACCCATTATATCTGCTGATGAAAATCCCCATAAAAAAACTGTAAATATCTCTGTGCGAATTTATGAACATCCTGTGCCTAACGAGCTAATGGTAAATAGTGGTATGATGAATACCGCCTAATTACGCGTAGTTAAACGCATCAAATTAAAGCAATGACTTTACCATGACCATGTCTGTTCCTTATGCTTTCGACTGTGCCCGCATTGGTCAACAACTGTGAATATCAGCGGTGCTGCGAAAGTTTTGGCACAACGTAGCAAATAAGTCAGTTCTGTTCTGTTTGTGTCGGCTTTGGCTGCGCTGTTAAGATGCCGGGTGTGCTGGCACGTTGTTTTTGTTTGAGTCCTTATCTATAGCTGAAATAGAGTTTAAATAAATAGAGTGAATCTAAACATTTTTCTAAATATTTTGGAATCACACTATTTAATATAGAAAAATGAGAAATCAAAAGGTTAATAAAAGCTGTAATAATTGTTTATATTTTTTCGTGTCACATCCATCGATGTAACCTCTGACCGTGATGGGTCATGTCATCCGTCTGCAGAATGCGTCCCCCTTGTCTCTGCTGCCCATCCTAATCGTCTACAAGTGCGACTACATTGTAGACCTCTCCCTTTGTATTTCCTGAACAATAAGCAGATATACTGAATTAAGCAGTGATCACATTTAAGCAAATGAATCAGTATTGAATGTATCCAGATACATTATCCCGATAAAGAACGTTGTACCAGGTATTATCACCAACTTCCTATTCCAAGTTCGTCCTAAACAGGTTCAATAGTAACAGCCACCACCAGTAGCTTCTGTCTCCTGAGCCCTCGGGGATAAAGGCAGGAAGCAAAGCAGACACTGCTGCGGCTGTAGGGGAAGTGGCGTATTCCGCCACTCGTTCGGTCTTCTCATTTCTCAAATCGACCTCCAGCGCGCACCTCCAGAAGAGTCCTGCAGCCATGGGAGTCACCGCCGCTCCCATCAAGTCGCCTGGGGCCTCGCCCGTAGTGCCCTACGAGACCGTCCAGACCGTATGGGAGGCCCGACCTCGCAAGTACAAGAACGTGCTGCTCCAAGTGTGTTTGTACATCCTCATGATGGAGCTCGCCGAGCGTCTCAGCTACTACGGCATCAACCAAGGCCTCAAGAACTTCATGCAAGAGATCGGCTGGAGTCTGGTCTCGGCCAGTGCTCTCAAGAGTACGTGGACGTCCATCTGCTACCTCACGCCGCTCTTCGGCGCCTACCTGGCTGATGAGAAGTGGGGTCGCTTCCGCACGATCCTCACCTTCGGCGTCTGGTACTGCATCGGCGACTTCCTCGTGGCAATTGCCGCCTACCCGAGCATCATGACCAACTCGGCCGCCGTGAACCCCATCTTCATCATCGGTCTGTTCGTGGGCATCGGCGTCGGAACTGGTGCCATCAAGTCCAACGTCATCACACTCGGAGCTGATCAATTCGACCCGCATGACCCCAGCGAAGTGCACCAGAAGGAGACGTACTTCTCGTACTTCTATTTCTGCATCAACGTGGGCTCCGGCTTCTCGTACGGCTACCTGTCGATCCTATGCGTGGATGGCTCGGCTCAGATCCCGGCTGAGTACGGCTACTTCGCCACCTACATGATCTGCGCCGGCGTCATGGCGTTTGCCATCGTCATGCTGTGTATCGGTTACCCGCGCTACGTCTTCATGCAGCCCAACGATCGCTCCATCTCCATGCTGTGTCAATTGGCCTGGTCTAACGCCCACCAGACTCGCAAGGGTTTGATTCTGGTGGCTAGTTCCTTCAGCTTCTTAGCTGCACTGATCGTGAACATCATCGCTGCTTTCACTGTGGAGAAAGGCAACATTGGCAACGTCTTCTCCTACATCGCTGCTGTTCTGGTGCTCGCCGGAATTATTGGCTGGGTGTACGTGGGTCAAGACCAGTCCTTCTTGGACGCGTCCAAGGTGAGTCAGGGCGGCTCGTTCGACGACGAGCGGGTGGAAGGATACAAGAAACTCGTGCGTGTGCTGCCTTATTCGGCCTTCACGATCATCTGGAATTGCGCGTATGACCAGACGGACGCCAACTTCCAGTCCATCACACAGCAGTGCGACCTCCGTCTGGATACGAGCGACCCAGACAGCAGCCAGATCCCCGGTGCCATGCTTGGTGTGTTCGACCCCATTGTGATCGTCATCTGTATCCCCATTCTGGACTCCATCGTGTATCCGCTCTATGAGAAGCATGTGGGCAAGGCTCCGAGCCAATTCGGCAAATCCGCCGTGGGTCTCATCGTGGCTATCATCGGCATTTTCTGGTCGGGTATCTTCGAAGTCATCCGTCGCAACGCTGGTGCTCTGCAAGACGCGAACGGAGACCCGATCCTGGATGGTGGCAGCTCGCAGCCCATGAACGACATCTCGTGGGGAGCTGCCATCCCCAACTACGTGTTCATTGCGCTGGCCGAGTGTCTGATCAACGTGACGGCCTACGACCTCGTGTACTCGTCGGTCCCCATGTCGCTCAAGAGTATGGCGCAGGCCGTGATCCTGTTCATGAGCTCCATGGGAAGCATCCTCACCTCGGTCTTCACCATCATGTTCTCCAAGTCGCTGCCGTCCGACAACCTGAACGAGGACCACCTGGAGAACATGTTCTTCACGGTGGGCGCCGTCAGCGTCATCAACTTCGTTTTCTTCGTCATCACCATGCGCAAGATGAACATGGGCATGTCGTCTTCTCCCGAACGCGACCACTTGGGCAACGAGATCCTGGACGAGAAGATCTCCGTGAGCTCTCGCCAGAGCGTCGCCAACACCAAGTAAGACAGGTCACTACCTTCCCACTCGCTTGTACGGGTTCCTCTATGCAGCTAAGCTGCATGCATCAGTGTTATGATCGCGAGTGGCACACTATTCCAATAAAAACGCAGTATAAGAGCTTCTTGTCGCTTCGTTCAGCACCTGATGACATCAATGCACATGAATGGAGAATAAGGAAGCGAAGAAGATGAAAAGGTACAAGTCACATCCATGAGGGCAGGCAGTGTTGGCTACAGGCTTCAGGCTACAGCTTTGAAATGCCTCCTATCTCAGCAGCCAAAGCACCAGCTCCTGGGTTTTGCAGGTGGTAAAAAGGAAAAGGTGACAGAATTGAGAGCATCGAGAGGCAGGGGCTCACACCGCCACGTCAGCTTCCGTCGGGTGAAGCTTGCAGTGGCGGTCGGCTAGTACGCAACGGCTGAATTGACGGCGTTCACCGCGTTGATGCGGCCGTAGCCGTACTGGTTGTTGGGGAACGTCGTGTCGGTCGTGCCTCCGCACGTTAGCGCAGCTTTCGGCAGCGTCTGGTCCGTGGAACCCGAGAGAACAGCCTTCATGCTGTCGAAACAGAAGCCGGACCGCGCGCTCAGAGCCAACGCGATCGTGCCGGCGAGATGCGGCGCCGCCATGCTCGTCCCCGAGAGCGACAAGTAGTCCGAGTTGTTGCCGTTCCAAGCCGAGCGAATGCTCACGCCCGGACCGGCGAAGTTCGGCTTCACCAAACCGTTCAGGGCGGGGCCCAGGCTGCTGAAGGACCCGAGGGCGTCGTTGATATCGGTGGCACCCACGGCAAAGGCCTTGGCCGCGTCGCCAGGAGACACGACGCTGCTACAGCCACTGCTGCCTGAGTTGCCGGAAGCGAAGACCGGGATGATACGCGCCGAGTACCAGGCGTCCAGATTCGACTGGAAGTACGTGAGGCCTTGACCCGCGCCCCAGCTGTTGCTCACGATGTGCGGAGCCTTCGCGGCGTTGCAGCTGTTGCCGGTCGTGTCGGTCGGGCACAATACGAACTGGGCACACGCCGTGAGCAGGGACAACGAACAGGAGGTCGAGCCACAGCCCTTGCAGGACATCCACTTGACGCCGGGCGCGATACCCACACCCAATCCACCTGCGATCGAGCCCATAGTGTGCGTGCCATGGCCGTTGTCGTCGTAAGGCGTGGCGGTTTTGTTAGCCGGGTCGTACCAGCCATACGGACCGAGGAAGTTGTTCTTGAGCGCGTCGTGGGTACCACGCACGCCGCTGTCGATGGTGGCGACGACCACGTTCTGGCCGGTGAAGCCTGAAGCCCAGACATTTGGTGCTTGGATCTTGGTGGCACCCCAACCGGCTGCCGCCGTGTTGTTGGTGGAGTCTGCTGTCGGCTGAATCGGATCCAACGTGATGATGAGGTTGTCCACGACCTCCTTCACTTCAGGCAACGCGTTGATCAAGTTTGCGACTACGCTCGGGCAGTTCTTGATCAGAATCGTGTTGTTGATCCAGAAAATCTCATAGATCAGACCCGTAAGCAGCGCGATCACGCCAGCCTGCGTCGTCTGGGCCAGCAGTTTGAGCGCGCTCACCAAAGTCACGATGTTCGCGATGCGCTCGGGCTCCGTCAAGATGTCGGCCGTCGCGTTGACGCTGCCCAATGCGGCCGTGTTGCTTGCCCAGAAAACGACGACGACGTCCTTGGGGGCGATCGCCGTCGTCACCACGGTCGTCACTGGGGCCAATATATTGGTCAGCAGGCCGGTAGGAGCGCCGGACACAGTGGCGGTGAAGGCCATTAGCACCGCCATAAGCGACACGAAGCAGAGACGTGTCATGATTGTGAGGTGAGCAGGCGGGACGCTGGGGTTTCACCACTCGAGCTGTGGGAGAAGCTGGTTAGACACCTGGAGGGTGAATTGAGGAATGAGTTTGAGCGGTCGTCGAGTAGTTATGCTGAAGCGTCCATTGCAGGGGGCACTCCTGCACAGGGCAAGCAGGCTTTAGTGGATCCGTTGGGGTCGGTGAATTGCTCGTGCGTCTCCCGCCCCACAAGGAGTTTGGAATGGCTGCTTGCGGATAGTTGCGCCGAGTCAACGACGTAGCGGCGAAATGGAAAACGTCTAGGGAGTTTTATGTAGAAAGGTTGGGGTGCGCTTTCTTTCCGAGGAATTCACCCTGAAGGTCGACAGAACAAGTGCGCCGCTCCGTACGTCGCCTCACTGCAGGAAGCAGACGCGCACACAAGGAGGAGGTGTTCGATGGGTTGCAAAGTCCAGTATTGGTCGTCGTGAGCACACGTGAGTCACGGGCGGAATGAGGCCACCGAAGACCTGAAGCCGTCGACGCGTTGCTTCTTCTTCAAACGTGGTGGATAGTGCAGACTTTCCACGCCGTCCACCGATCGAAATGTGCCCGTGGCTAAGCTACGAACTCAGCTGGACGAGGCATCCGATAGCAAAGCTGGCTTGAAGCAAGAAACACTATCGTGAACGTCGTTGGCAGCGTGGACATGATATACTGCGCTTTTATGCGTTCCAATTCAACACAGACAACCAAATGACACTCGTTCGTGTGAAGATGCAAGCAGTGCCACTAACCAGTCGCCATCAAGAAGCAAAACGGAGGGGAGCCTTGCTGAATACAGCGAAGGAGGACGCTCTCATCTCGCCAGGTGACGAGTGGGAGCTTAGTCGGCTCGCTGGAATTGATTGAATCGTTGCCAACTCGCTACTTCAGAGGGGAGGAGGGAGGCGCAGAACTCGCCTCACTGCCTCCTTTCAGAGCGCACTCTCCGTTTTGCGTGGCAGGTGACCAACTCTAGACAGGCATCGGACCCTTGAGGGTTTTCGTCGAAGGAATATTGCATGTTGCGTAGCGAAAAACGGTAATGCAATGAGGAAATGCGTTTCCAAAACCTACATGATGTGTGCTAAGTATTATATACTGAAGTTTTCGAAAATACGGAAGATAATCTTCATTCCACAGAAATCGCATCGTACGCGAGCTGCTAAACAAATTTTGCTGACAGGCGATCGGTCGCCAGCCTCGCGCCTTTTTTCGGGGTCGTGCTTGCTTTCCATGCCACCAGTCACCGGGTTTAACTTCAAGTCACGTCGGACCGACAGCAGCCAGCGCTGGCCCAGGCGCCCCGCTCATCGAAGAAAGTATCTTCGAGAGGGTCGATCCAGCTTGGCGACGTCTTTGCTGACCGTATCGACTGTGCAAACCAAAGGGTTTTGTAAACGGTTCATATTAGGAAATGTGATCGCGAAACCCTCGTTGGACGAGGCACGAATTCCGCGGTCGATTGCTCACACAATATGATCGCGTCGAGGAGTTTAGTTCGGCAATGACGCAGGCACCATCGTCGCCACCTATGAGGTCGAGCAGGCGAGTGGAAGCCGGTGCATTCTTCTCCAGCCGAGAATGTTCCATTGGGCGGGGGAGTGAATTTCAGGTGGCAACTTCAACACGATTTTGGGTATTTTATGACATCCAAAAAGCAATATAAATAAGTGAAATCGCTATCTTATGGATTCGCAATAACGGCAACTCAACGAAGCTGTCGCTGCTGCGCTGGCATGCCAGGACTCTTCCGCATGACCCATGCACGGCAGAAGGCAGTCTTCCCCTTACCGAAGACGACTCTCCTCCTGCTAGTTCACGCTTTGCACGAGCCCACGTGCGTCGCTCATTGGAGTGCCTGTCTACGTAATTGAGCCTTCCTGGCGGGTAAAATGTGTGTTCGTTTGATGAAATTCGGCTGTAAGTGAGCAGTGAGGGAGAAATGCTACCACGCAGAGCAGCTCGCGGGGTCAAGTGGTTTCCAATGTATAACGCAACGGCAAAGAAGGGTGCAGTCCGCCAAGCGACGCCATTGTGGCCACCCTCCTGTTGGTGGAAAAGCGAGGCAACTCTGCTGGTACCGACGAGGGTCTAGTACGCAATAGCCGCGTTGACGGCTTTGAGAGCGTTGATGCGGCCGTAGCCGTATTGGTTATTCGGAAAGACCGAGCCAGATGTGCCGCCACACGTTTGAGCGGCCGCTGGCAGCGTCCGATCCGTCGCGCCCGACAAGACGGCCTTCATGCCGTCGAAGCATAGCCCAGGCCGTGCACTTAGCGCAAGTGCCATGGTGCCGGCGACATGCGGTGCAGCCATGCTAGTGCCTGAGAGGGACATGTAGTCGGCGTTGTTGCCGTTCCAAGCCGAGCGAACGCTTACGCCAGGACCGGTGAAGTCCGGCTTCACCAGGCCATTGACGGAGGGTCCAAGGCTGCTGAAGTCTCCCAACACGTCGTTGATATCAGTGGCACCCACGGCGAAAGCCTTGGCCGAGTCGCCAGGAGACAGCGCGGTGCCACAGCCACTGCGTCCGGAATTGCCGTTGGCGAAGACGGGGATGATGCCGGCTGTGTGCCAGGCGTCCAGGCTCGCTTGGAAGTAAGTCATCCCTTGGCCAGCACCCCAACTGTTGCTCACGATGTGCGGCGCCTTCGCAGCGTTGCAGTTCTTCCCGGTCGTGTCGGTAGGACACAGCATGAACTGAGCACACGTTGTGAGCAGTGAGAGCACGCACGAGGTGGCGGTGCATCCTTTGCACGTCATCCACTTGGCACTGGGCGCGATGCCAACGCCCAATCCACCTGCGATCGAAGCCATCGTGTGCGTACCATGGCCATTATTGTCGTAAGGCGTGGCAGTTTTGTTGGCTGGGTCGTACCAGCCGTACAGACCGACGAAGTTGTTCTTCAACGTCTCGTGGGAGCCCAACACGCCGCTGTCAATGGTGGCGACGACCACGTTCTGGCCGGTTTTGCCCGTGGTCCAGACATCCGGCGCCCGGATCTTGGCGGCGCCCCATCCGGCTGCCGCCGTGTTGTTGGTGGAGTCGGCGGTCGGTTGAATGGGATCCAACGTGATGATGAGGTCGTCCACCACTTCCTTCACGATGGGCAGCGCCCGGATCAGTTCCACAACCGCATGGGGGCAGTTTTTGACCACGATCTGGTTGGTGATCCACAAGGTCTCGAAGACGAGGCCTGTGAGCAGTTGGACCACTGGAGCTTGCGTCACTTGAGCGAGAAGCTGGAGGGCGCTCGTGAGGGTCTCGATACGCAGGGTGCGCTCCGCTGCGGTCAATCCATCGGTGATTGGAGCCACACTGTTCAGCGCCTCGGCGTTCCCCCCCACTATGGTGATGATGACGTTCTTCGGCTCCAGCAACGGATCCACCACTGTGGCTACCGTCGAGGCAACTGGAGTCACCACGGAGGATACCGTCGACGCCACGGGGGTCACCACTGCGGACACTGTCGACACCACGGGGGTCAGTATGTTCTGCAGCAATCCGGCTGGAGCACCCGAAACGTTGCCAGCGAAGATGGCCGTCAACCCCAGGAAGAGGGACGCGAAGCGTCTCATAGTGTTCTTGCAAGGAGAAAGCGGCTTGGCTGAGAGGGTGGCTGTTGGGCTGGAAAGGAGCGCACTAGACTTGAAGGCGGCGAATTGAGCAATGAGCTGGAGCAGTCCTCGGCCTATTGGGCGGCCGGGAAGGACTGACGCAACGCAGGCGTTGAAGGCTTATCCTCATGTCGTGAGGGGTCTCCATTGGCGAAGAGCTGTCTGACAGTAGCAGAGCTCTCGAGGCACGGTTTTCAGTCCAGCCGCCGATCACCTTCAGCTCAGCAAATAAAGTTTCGCACCAGAAACGGCCGCAGGCATCCTGCATTCCATGACTAACGCGTGTTACTCGCAGGAACTTCTGCTGAAGACCGGCGGAACATGACGGCGGGGCACGTTGCAACTGACACCTCGCGCGTGTCTTGCTGCCTCTGAAGCGTGTCTGTCTGTTGCAAGAAGAATACGACTGCGTGCAGACGTCTTTCGATGAAATCACGCTGCAAAATTAAAATCCTACGCCTTCGAAATTCGAAGGACAGCTCGTCTGCAACCCGCTGGACTTCTGTGGAAGGTTCGTGGCGTCCTCGATGTCTAGCGCTGCCAGTACAAAAGGCTCGTGCCCGAGTTCCACACCAAGGCGCTTGGCCCACGAGCCGCAACCGTTTGGTTCTTCTCCATCGGAATGACGATGACAGGTATCCACTCGCACGATAAGCATTACTCGCGCGCGTCCCAGTCCTCTCTACATGTGAAGGAGCTTCTGTGGGCCGCACGGGGGAGCCAGGACGCGTGCAGGAACGCTCGCTGACAGACGGGAGGCAGGGGCGTGCCTGGAACTCGTCGATGACGGAGGTGTCAAGCTGTGACGTAAGCGACAGAGAGCCGGTAGCATTGGGTTGGAGCTCCTTGTGCCTCAAAAGGCGTGATGCCCCCTTGACAACTTCAACTTGCATTGAAACGTCAGTTGTAGCAGCTCTTGCTCAATGCGACGCGATACGCAGTGATCTACTGCAGAGGACAGCGACCCGGAGGATCGGAAGCGTATCCAGAGATAAGCTCCGCCGCATCGGAACCCCTTATGGCCACGACCAAAACCACTGCGCGGTTCCTTCTGCAGTCAATGCGAGCGACATAGGATTCACGTTTCCAGAGATTGGACTAGGAACACTTGACGCGAAAGTGTTGCCTCGTCCGTCGTGGCGGGGCCTCACTCCCTGACTCATTACCGGTAGCAGCAACGTTTCAGCCCCAGAGGGTGAACTTTGAAGCGTTTGTTGAGCAACCTCGGCCAAGACCTCAGCCTCCGGAGCTGCGAAGGCGAAACGAACGAGCAGAAATCGATCCACGCCGTTGAAATCGCGGAGGTAAACGCTACTAACGCAGTGGAGAACGATGGCACGGCGACGAGACCGCAGGGCAGAGCGCCGTGAACGTCAACATTGCTGCCAACAGCACGTTTACGTGAGGTACCGGTGCCAGCGCTCTTCAGGACTCAACAAACGTGACGGCGACGTAGGCCTGCCGTGAACGCACGCGACTCACAGTGACGCTGGGATCCCTCCCTCCGGAGCTTCACACTTACAGACGTCCACCGAAATACATCAGCAATATTACCAGGAACCTCCCAACGTAAAGCGGAGAGGAACTAAGTCGAAGCAAAGACATCGCTTTCATTTGGACAACTGCTGTTAACACACGCACTCCTAGCGCGTCGCGGCCGGAGACGCCTCTAAACGCCGTACTAACCGAGATACACATGCACATCAATAGACTGTCGATATCAGCAATCTCATGTAGAAATTTGCTCCTCCATCAGCGCAAAAGCGCCGTCAGGAAGCGTTAGCTGTCATTCGCATCATTTTCGACAACGCCAGATTTCCCCACTACTCGTCACCCCATACAGCAATTGCAGCGCAACACGCGCATCACACACCTCCTGCCAGCGCGCTGTCCCCAATGCAGAGCCACAGAAGCCCCTCCACCTGCCGCCTTCGCAATGCAGTCGCTTCGTTTCTCGGGGCTGCGCTGGCGGAGGCCAATGGTTGGTTGGCTGACAAGCATCGGACCTTCCCGGACGCAATAATACAAAACTTGTTTTATACGGTACCTGCAGCTCGAACCGTTACTTTCAGTGGAATATAACGGTTTAGCTGAACCGTAACGATTGCACAGTGCTGAACCGTTAGATACTTTTTTCAAAGGACGACAGAAAAAGGTGTGGAAGTCGTCGTGCACCATTTATCACGGCGCACATGCCACGGATAATGTGTATGCAGTCCAAGTGAAGCATGTGTACTGCTGTGACTGCTCTGTCGCAGATAACCTGCGCGGTGTGGTCATGAAGCGGAGGGCAACGTCCGACCTTTTGGCTATTTTACTCAATGCTCATCGTCGTCCAAAGCGACGAAATCTGCCACTGGTTGGCGCTTGGCTTCCCTCGTCTCTCTCCAGGTCGCAAAGCACCGTTGAACCACGCGACGAGCCCAAAACTCCAGCGCTATGCGTCGCTTAATGACCTCCGTCGATGTTTTCCGAGCGCTTGGCTCGATATAACGCCGGTGTTTCTTGTCGAAGCACTCCTCTTTGTGCCACCGATGCTGCTGACGGTGTTTGGAACTGTGGGCAACCAGGTACCAGGCGTGCAGTACGTGGGTCATCAAAACCCGAGAGCGCTGTAATTGCGCCTGCAACGCCCTCGTATCTTGGAAAATACCAGCTTTACCGCGCAATATCACTGCTTTGCTGCGGGTTTCCGAGCGATGCAGTTGCTGAACGTAGTGGATCCAGCGTCGTTTCTGTCGACAGGCCACTACGAACGCCAGCCAATGGCTCAATGCTGCCCTCTTCGCTTCTGTATCCAGCTTCTTCTGACTGCAGCGCAACCACCACTCGACCCGCCAATGCGCCACAATCCGATGCAGTAAACTCAATGAACTGCGCAGTCGAATCTCCCGAGCTGCTTGCTGTCGCGCTGCATGACGCCGCAGACCTCGAGTGACCACAGTATGGAGCAGCATACGCTGCTGGGAGCGTTGCCAGCGTCTGGAGACGCGCCAGAGCCTCCAGCGCGTCCAACAAATTCGTTTCCAAGTCTGTAACTCTCGTTGCATTCGTCGCAACGCCATCGTCCGGGTCGTGATTGCAAGCTGCGCCCAAGCCAAGAAGAATCGCGTACTTGTTCGGCGTTGATGCAACCGAAACATGGTTAGAGCGAGGGTATACACCTCATTCCGGTGTGCAACGTGTTGTTTCCAGCGGATAAGCGCGTGATGCAGACGGATTCGCTTCATCGCGTGTCTCCACATGGCCAGAGCCACTTGCCGCCGCTTCGTGACTTGAAGCAGCGCAGTCCACGCCCGCGCAGTCAACGCCATAGAGTGGAATCGCTGTGCCTCGCGGGTCTGTTGCCGTTCAAACCGCGCTTCTCTCCACCTTCCGAAAGCCCGTCGACCCGTTTGACGCCATGCCAGGCGTCGTCCAAGGCGACGACAGCGTGTCTTTTGGTTCACAGTCGCAAGCCACCGTTTAAACGCGGCCTGCATCACCACCGCCGCACGCCAGGCCTCCGCTTCAAGTCGTCGATGGCGTCGCGTCACGGCGTTTGCTGCCGCATCAAACAGCGAACGAACGGCCTTGTGCTTTGTATACCGTCGGAAATACGCGTCAGCTTCGCTTCGCCGCCTCTTTCTCGATAAATACTCGACCCACGAAGCCCATACACGCATAAGACAGCGACATCGAGAGTGTTTCTGGGCAGCCACCTTCCGTCCAATAGTCAGCAAAAACAGACGGTGCCAACTCCAACGTCGAAGCTTCTGATTGTGGAATGCAGCCGCCTTCCTCGTGGCACTTAAGCGCAATTGACGGCGTCTCCACAGCATCAACACACACTTCAGTACGTGGCGCTCCTTTGTGTTCTTCAATAGGCGAGATCCAAGCCGATAGCCGCGTGCTTTAACCCGCCAGACGTCAATAAAACAGCGTCGTTTGACTTGCATTTCATGCATTTTCCGCGATTCCTCGGCATTGCCACGCAACTCTCGACAGCGTTTGACTAGCAACTGCCATCGCTGCCATCGCCAGCGAACGTGGACTACGCGGGACAACTCCAGCAACTGTTGCGATCGATACTGCATCTCAACAGCGTCTTTCCATGCTCTCATAACCCCACAGCAAAGCGCTCGATGGCGCAAACGCACCTCCAGTCTCCAGTGATCAATACACCGCTGCTCGAGTCGTCGATGACATCGTTTCAGCGCAACAAGCAGCTTCTCTGTTAGCTTCCGCTTGCTCCTTCGTATCCATTGCGACCAATGCACCACCACTTTGTGCGTTAAGTGATTAATCGCCGCTGTTTCAAGCGCTCTGGATCTTTGAATGACTTGCTTCGCTGCTTGCCAACCCGTCATACTTCTCCTCAGCAAACGGAGGCGATGGAACGTTTCGCTTCTGGCTGACAGCTCCTTCCTCTCCCTCGCCAGCGTCAGTGTGAGGCGCCAAGCAGCGATCGCTCGATGCAATCGACGCGCACCTCGTCCACTCCGCATGTGATTTGCCACTAGTCGCCTCTGCTTTTGCAGTCGGACGGTCGTCACAAGCGCTTGCCAGCTTTTCCTCAACAGTTTCGAACGTCGACAAGTCCGGAAGCTTCGTAGCGCGATGACGAGAAGGTAATTGCGACGCCAGGGCTTCCACGCCAGCCACCGCAGCATCAAGCGGTCGTGACTTTCCTTGAGAAACGCCGTGCGTTGATGCAACATCCGGCGTTGTTGAGCTCGATGAAGCCACGTCCAGACTATTCGTCGCGTCTTCCAACAGCTCAGTGCGTGTTCTCGCCCGCCAATCCGGTGTGCGTTCGTTTTTAAGTATACGAAGGCTTGACGGCGCAATTGGGAGTGTACCACGGTCATAAGCGCTCTTCGTCGGTCCTGAGCATGGCCTACAGCGTTCCACCAGCGTATCAATACGCTCTGAAGCCGTCGACGTCGACGTCGTCGATTCATGAGTTGCAACGCCAATCGCACGCGTCTTGAGCGTTCATTTGCCTCCTTCCAGCCATCGTACGCGTCCCCCAAGACACGATGGCGACTCCATTGGGCGGCAAAAGTCCAGCGCTTCTGTAGCTCGACGTGAACCCCCCACTGCACCACACAGCGCTCCAGTATCCGCGTCATACGACGTCGAGTAAAGCGCTGGAGATCTTCAGTTCGGAGGCGATACATCTCTATCCCAGCCATCAATCCCCGCCAATAACGTCGAAGGAGATGATGCCTGGCCATCACCTCACACTTTCTCCGCCTTTCTAGAGTCAAAGCAACCTCCTGCCATGCATGGAAGACAGCCAAGAGCGTGCGATTGCGTCTCTGGACTTGGATCCTTCGGAGCTGGAGCACACGCTGCTGCGTTCGCCTCCATTTCCGACACACCACCGTCAACGTCGCTCGAGTTGCTCGCTTTGTCGTCAACGTCGCAGCTCTTCGTAGCTGCTGCTGATAGACGCCATACTGCGTCCATGCCTTGAGTATAGTGTGGAGCAGCTCGTGATCCCGACGTCGGCAAGAGCGAGCGTGTAAACGCGTCACGACACCTGCAGCTTGCGTTACTCGCGTCCATTCCCGAAGATACTTAATCAGCAGTTCTCGCCTTTCGTACGGCGCCATTTCCTGCTTCTCAGACGTACAAAAAGCACGGGAAGGTCGTGGAAGCCTTGACTGCCGACCTGAGAGTGTCGGGGCGGGATTGTGCCGGCTGGAATCGCCTACAGACGCCAATAGCGCCGTCACTTCAGCCCATCGCGGCGTCGAAACGACGGCAGTTGGCGGCCTCCTGGCGCTTGGAAACGCGTGGAACTCGCGCCGCTGGGTGTGGAAGGCTGCGTCGATGTCCACGCGCAGCTGACGCAGCGTCTGCGCGGCCCGCGCGCCGCGCTTCGCCGCGGATCGAGACGGCGGCGGCCCTTCCATCATTACTCGCGGCTCTCCGGAAATGGCTACATCCGTTTGGTGGCGACGGAAGAGCTACAACGTCACATGATTGGTCAAAAGACTAAATTATCAGCAGTGGATTGGATGAAAAACAAATATCCAACACGTGATTGGTTAAAATCCAGCACGGAGGCACCAGTTTTTGGCGCCAAGCTTTATCTGCCAATCCCCGCGTACCCCATCATGGCGACGCCTTCCTCGCAGCCCCGCTCCTTCGGCTCCGGCAGCGCTCGAGGCGGAGCAGGAGGCGGCGCCACCTCCTTCTCCCAGAGCTCCAGCGGCCTCGGCGACTCCGCGGACAGTGGCACTGGCGTGGGCACCGCCAACTACGCGGAAGACAAGGCCAAATGCGCCGCCTTCTTGCTGAACTTCACCTCCAATCTGGACGACCCGGCGCTGGGACCCAAGTACGCGCGCATGCTGCAAGAAGTGGCCAACCGTGAGCGCACAGCCATCCCCATCTCCCTAGACGACGTGCAGATCGTACGTCCTCCTCCTTCTCTAGCGTTCTTGCTTGGGTATCCTGACCCCGCTTTTGTGTAACCATGCGTAACCTGCTGCTAGTTCGAGAAGGACGACGCGTTAGTGCGTCGGATCGTGCGTAATGCACGGCGGTACGTGTCCTTGTTCGCCGACGCCGTGGATGAGAACCTCCCGCCGCCTACACGCGACATCTCGGACTCCCAGGACGTGTTGGACGTCCTACGACTCTCTCGGGCTCAGGAACTGGCTCAGCAACGTCGTCCGCCGACCGACGAAGGCGATGACGCTGCTCCAGCCACTACCGCAGCCACCAACGTGTTCCCACCGGCACTTATGCGGCGCTTCGAGGTGCGCTTGGTGCCTGGCGTGAAGCTCAAGGCCGTGCCGATCCGAGAGGTCAAGGCGGCCAAAGTGGGCACTCTCGTGCGCATTAAAGGCATGGTGACGCGTGTTTCCACGGTGAAGCCGCTATTGACTGTAGCCACATACACATGCGAAGCTTGTGCCTATGAAGTGTATCAAGAGGTGAATGCGCGGCAGTTCAATCCGTTGTCGCAGTGTCCGAGTGAGCGTTGCGAGACCAATCGCCAAGGCGGGCGGCTGCTGCTCCAGACCAAGGCGTCCAAGTTCGACAAGTACCAGGAAGTCAAGTTCCAGGAATTGCCTGATCAGGTGCCAATGGGCCACATCCCACGCGCTCTCACTGTGTATCTACGTGGGGAATTGACCCGGAGCTGTGAGCCGGGGGCTCTCATCACGATCTGCGGCGTCTTCCTGCCGCTGCCATACTCAGCTCAGCGTCAGATGCAGATGGGACTCGTGACCGAGACGTATCTGGAAGCCACCGATGTGGTGAACCACAAGAAACGGTACTCCGCCATGGAATCTTCCGAGGAGATGGAGAGTGCTGTCTTGCGACTCCAGGAAGGGTCAGGCAACGTCTACGAGGTCTTGTCCCAGTCTTTAGCACCTGAGATCTACGGCCACGAAGACGTGAAGAAAGCGTTGCTATTGCTGCTGATTGGCGGCGTGTCGAAGCGCATGGACGAAGGTATGAAACTCCGTGGAGACCTCAATGTGTTGCTGATGGGCGACCCTGGCGTGGCCAAGTCGCAGCTCCTCAAACACATCGCGAGTGTCGCGCCTCGAGGGGTCTACACTACGGGCAAAGGCAGTTCGGGCGTGGGACTCACGGCTGCAGTAGTGCGGGATGCCACCACGAAGGAGATGACGCTGGAAGGCGGTGCGTTGGTCCTGGCTGACATGGGCATCTGCTGCATCGACGAGTTCGACAAGATGGAGGAGGGCGATCGCACAGCCATCCACGAGGTCATGGAGCAGCAGACTGTGAGCATCGCTAAGGCTGGCATCACGACGACCCTCAATGCTCGCTCGTCAGTATTGGCGGCTGCGAATCCCATCTTCGGCCGCTACAACAAGAAGCTCAGTGCTTCGCAGAACATCAATCTGCCCAACGCGTTGCTGTCCCGCTTCGACCTGCTGTTTCTGCTGTTGGACGTTGCCAATTACGAGAAGGACGAGGCTCTGGCTCGTCACGTGACGTATGTGCATCGCTTCTCACGGAACCCGGAGATGAGTTTCGAACCTGTACGGCCCGAAGTACTGCGGTACTTCATTGCCATTGCGAAGCAGTACCAACCCAGCATCCCGGAGCATCTTTGTGGCTACATCGTGGAGGCCTACGTCACGCTCAGACAGCAGGATGTGACCGACCATGCACGTCAGCAGCAGCAGTTCGGCAACAACAGCTTCGGAGCCAACGCTGGCGGCTCCAATGACGCACAGACGGCCATGACAGCCCGCCAACTGCTGAGTATCCTGCGGCTTTCGCAGGCCCTGGCTCGCCTTCGGTTCTCGACTGAGGTCATCCACCAAGATGTGGACGAAGCTATCCGTCTCGTGTACGTGTCCAAGTCGTCGCTGACCGATCAGGACGAAGCCAATGGCGCAGGAGCCAGCGGGAAGGCCGGGAAGCTCCATCGGACTGGTGGCTCTACAGATGCCACGTCCAAGATCTTCCGCCTCCTGTTGGAGTTCGCGAACGACCGCAACTTGCGCGTGATCCCCATGAGCGACGTGGAGCCGGTCGTGCTGCGCAAAGGCTTCACGTCGCAGCAGCTGCAGGCCTGCATCCAGTTCTACGAGGACCTGGAGGTCATGCAGATGGCCGACAACGGCACCCACCTCACGCTCATCTAACCTCAAAAGCGACAGTCTTATCAGCACAATACACTTGCAGATTGAATGCTAGCTACTACCGCTCGTTCGAGGCCGGCTATTGGAGCCAGAGCTTGAGGCGGAAGGCGTCGCCCCCGTTTAAATAGTACTTGACCAGGCGCTCGTCGCGCACGAAGCCCAGGTTCTCGTACAGGCGGATGGCGCCCTTGTTGGCGATCTCGGTCTCCAGCATCACCTCCTCGCAGC
>MBAC02007234.1:0-14423 GCA_001712635.2 Nothophytophthora sp. Chile5
GCAAGTTCAGCGACGACCAGGAGGGCTACTACGAATTCTGCCAGGCCATGGTGGACGTCATGTACCAGGCCGGCGCGGGCTTCACGTTCTGGAGCTGGCGTCTGTACGGCGACGAGACGGGCTTCAACGCCTGGTCGCTGCGCAGCGTGCTGCGCGACGATCGGCTGAAGGCCATCTTCCTGGGCAGCTCGGCGTAGACCTGAGCATTGCCATGTAGCATTCTGCTGCAATGTCGGCGTGTATTATGCGGCGAGCCCGTATTTTAGATTCAATACCGCCTGCAGTGCGAATAGAGCGCATGTGTTTTTCTGTGTACGCTTTAGTGCGTCCTTGCAAAGCGACAATAGCTACATGCAAACAGACCTGCAATTGCAAATGCAAACAGACCTGCAAATGCAAATGCAAATGCAAATGCAAATGCAAATGAATGTTTTGTGTTCTTCGTTGCAGTGCAAGAACGCCCTGATGAGCCAAGTTTACGCTTCCATCACAATCAGGCGACGGTCGTATCAGAACGGGTCAGAGATTGCCGGAGGCGGATCTTGGATCAGTGCGACTGTCGCCAGGGGCACATCCGACACGGGTGTGGCTCTGACGTCGGCCTTCAGCCCCAGCTGTTGTCGAAGGCGGACGCCGACCTCTGGCCAGTCGCTTGCCTGTCAACGAGGATTGGCCTCCAGTCGCCGGCGCGGCGGCGTTTCGCTGGAGCCACAAAGAAACCCGCGCTCGGCCGGCCCACTGGCTCCATGATATCGAGTGAAGCGGACCTTGCAAGAGTTCAGACTCGGCTCGACCTGTCCCAGCCCCCAAAATAGCGGCCACATCCAGCAGCCATTCGTCGACCAGAATTCCGACTCAAACGCGCCGACGCACATGCTAAAGCTCCAGGACGTTACTGCGTCGGGCTGCTTGGGTGCGTGTGTCGAGAGGGTGCGCAGAGTCACCTTCTGGTCATCGACATCCCACCCACCACCGCCGCACCATAATCGCCCCGCCGAAATGCGAGAGCCATCGTATTTTGGGTTCCGTGTCACAGCATGGCGTGGCGCGAAAATTGTCTTGAGAAGGTTGTCCGTGCCCAGCTGTGTGCTTTTTCGCCAGTGTGGCTCGCCATCGAATCATCCCAAAATAAGCTTTTTTGTCCAGGTCGAGTCAACGTGGCAGGTCTCTCCCCTCCGTCGTTCCGACAGTATCCTGATTTCCTCCATCCGATCTTATCGCCGTGATTCTCCCTGCCGCCAGCTGTTTCGCGCGCTTGCTGTCTTACGGGCATCGCACATGACG
Organism: Nothophytophthora sp. Chile5; assembly: GCA_001712635.2. Taxonomy (NCBI): domain Eukaryota; phylum Oomycota; class Peronosporomycetes; order Peronosporales; family Peronosporaceae; genus Nothophytophthora; species Nothophytophthora sp. Chile5. The sequence continues at coordinate 1,285 of MBAC02007234.1, forward strand.
TGACTCCACCTTTTCATACGCCAGGAACTGCGGGCCAGGTGCAATCCTCGCAATTCTCCACCTTTCAAAGTCCTCGTTTCGCCCAAAATAGGGTTATAGCGCTTCATCATATTTATCGATTGTAGCAAGGTATCGACTTTACACGTCCACTCTTTTGTAAAGTATACAAGTTACAACCCCACGACTGCGGGGGCATTTTCGCCATGACAGATGCGGAGCCATCTGCCCCTTGCGTGCAGCTGACGCCAGCGCGATGACCAGAGCTCTGCTGCGGAGTTGGGAGCGCCAAAGGAGTGCGAAGGAGTGCGAGGGAGTCTCGGGGAGCCGCCTCCGAGGCGCAATGACGGGCTGGGATCCCCGCCAGGCCTTCGTGGCGAAGGTCAAATCTGATCGCGCTGAAACCCATTGACCACAGCGCAATTTGCCTCGCATCGACCACTTCCTCTCTTCAGATCCCAAGCATGCTGCGCTCTCTGCTCTGGCTGGGCGCTGCTGCCGCGTCAGTGGCTGGAGCCACCGTCCTCACCGCCGGCTCGAGCGAACTGGAGGTCATGGCGACTGTGCAAGCCCAAGGATCTCAGACGTCAACGACTAGCAGCGCGTCCACCGCCACCTCCGCGGCGTCCAGCAGCTCCACACACGTCCAGTACAGCATCCGCAGCGGAGAAACCACCAGCAAAGGCGTGAATTTGGGCTCGTGGCTCGTGGCCGAGCACTGGATGACCAGCTCCGCCGACTTCTGGACGGGAGCCGTGAACGCCTCTAACGGCGAGTACACAGCCATCGCCGAGGCCACGGACCCGGACACCATCCGCTCGAACCTGGAGAACCACCACTCCACCTTCATCACCGAGAGCGACATCGCCGACATCGCCGCCGTGGGGATCAACACTGTGCGAGTGCCCGTGGGCTTCTGGATCGTGGGCTTCGACCACGACGACCCGTCCGGCAAAGCCGAGTGGGAGGTCTACACGAACGGCACGCTCAAGTACCTGGACGCGCTGATCACAGACTGGGCCAAGACGTACAACATCGCTGTGTTGCTGAGTCTCCACGCCGCCAAGGGCTCTCAGAACGGCGCCGACAACTCGTCGCCGTCGGTGTACGGCTCGGAATTCTGGGCTGCGTACACGGAGAACGTGAACAACACGATCACGATGGCGTCGTACTTGGCCGACCGCTACAAGGACGAAGACGCGTTCCTGGGCATTGGGCTGATGAACGAGCCGAACGGCGACACGACCACGGATGTGCTCTACGACTACTACGAGCGCGCATACACTGCCATCCGCGAGACCGGCAACGACTGTGTGTTGAGTGTGGCGCCGCTGCTGTACGAGCAGTCGCCGGACGTCCTCACGGACTTCATGCTGGCGCCCGCGTACACCAACGTGTGGGTGGAGTGGCACCCGTACTTCGTGTGGGGCTACGACGATGTGTCGGACGAGGACCTCGTGGCAACGTCGGTCAAGGTGGATTTCCAGGGCGACGTGACCCAGTGGAACGCCGTCTCCGGACACAACCGACTGTTCCTGGGCGAGTGGTGCTTCGCCACCAACGGCAAGTTCGAGGACAACGAAGATCTGTTCTACCAGTTCGCTCAGGCGCAGACGGACGTGGCCAACCAGGCCGGCGGCGGCTGGACCTACTGGAGCTGGCGCATCTACGACGACGAAAGCGGCTCCAACATGTGGTCGCTGCGAGCGGTGCTGCGGGACGAGACGCTGAAGGAGATCCTGTTCCCGTCCAGTAGCGGCAGCTCGAGTGTCGTGGTCGGCTCGAGTGACAGCTCCAGCTCCAGCGCTCAGCAGCAGCAGCAGCAGACGCGGATGCTGTAGAAAGTCGCGATTGCCGTCAGTGGCTAGTAGTGTGGATATGGTGTACGTGTAGAAGCTCAGGAGTGATCGAGACTCAACGAATAAGCGATAGAAACATGATGATGTCGTCGAGACCCCAAGCCTTTGCTGTCTTCTCTGTGATCGGACGCCTTCCAGTGGCAGGGAGGAAGGATGGTCGACGGTCGAAGCAACGGATGGGACCTTCCAGAGGCGCAACGGACCCAGATTGGGGGTCGTTTCGCCTTTCAAATGGCTATTTCGACGCCTCTGCGCCTTCCCAGAGCCGCGCCATCCCACGACTCGACATGACAGAGGCCAAACCTCATTGAAGAACTCCGCGAGTTCATGTTACGCAACGACCAAGTCCCCAACTCGCTGCTATTAATATGCTGATGCGGATGGAGAATGAGCGCACGAGCAATGATGTCTGGAAGCGCCTCGTCCGAAACGGAAGCTCTGAGTTGCTCGGGAGCTGCATCGCATGGCTATATTAATCGCCACACCACAGACATGGCTGCTTCTCTCGAGTGGCGGTTGCATCCCCAGCCGTGTCCAAGGCAAAGATGGAGAGATCAGAGCCTTTCGATCAGCTGCAGTACCTCGTCAACCTCGTCAACCTTCTCATTCTCCCTTTTCTCCGGTGCATCAGGCAGCTCCAGCCACTCACCGCAGAACTCGAACGACTCTCCTGGAGGATTCCAACCCCATCCGCTTTTGCGATGGCGTCGCGCTCGAGCCGCAGCAGCGCTCGAATGCCCTCAAGCCGCTCCACTCAGTGGCTGCTACTAGCTTCGCTCTTGGCGTTGAGCTTCCTCGCCTCGACGCAGGCGGCTGACCCGTCCAGAGCACTCACGACCAAGCTGCGAGCCCGAGAATTCGACACTGCGCTGACCCAATACGACGCTCAGAACGGTCTCACCTCCCGTCGACTGGTCACGCAAGCGACAGCTTCGGCCCAAGCCAACGAGGTGGGCGCGAAGGTCCGCAAGGCCATCAAGCAGCTCCGCGGCGGCTCCGACACCTTCTACAACGAGGTGATCACCGCCGGGAAGATCTATCTGTGCGAGAAGAATGCCACCAACAAGGTGCGGTTCGTGAGCAAATCCAATAAGAACGCCTACCTCTACGACAACGGCACGTGTGTGCTGCTGCCGATCAGCGCTTTGTCGGGCGATGATGTCGTCAATGCCTACAAGCAAGGGCAATGCGAGGTGAAGCCCAATTGCTACTGGGGTCCCATCGAACCGGGCGACACCACCCGTCTCACGATATACGCCGAAGCAGACAGCACGATGGACAAGAAGGGAGCGGACGCCAAGATCAAGGACTGGCTCACGGGCATCGCCGGGTTTGCGATCCCCGGCGTGATCCTAAGTGTGTTGAGCTTACTCACCATGATCTTCTTCCTCATCTGTCGCTGCTGCTGCAACCGCTGCGGCGGTCGCTCGCCACGGGAAGACGGGTACACCTGCATGCAGAAGTTCCTGCCGATCTTGTTCTTCCTGCTCTTCGCTGTCGGCGTGGTCGCCGTCTCGGCCGTAGCGCTGCTGTATCGCGACACGATGCTCACGGCCGTGGACGACATGTTCAACGCCACGTCGGACACGCTCACGAACGCCAGCGGCTGGATCGTGGACCTGCGGACGCCCATGGAGAAGATCCGCGACAAGGTCGTGACGTCCGCGGACCTGGTCAGCGTGGAGCTGAACGGCACGGATTTCATCGAAGGAGGCGTGGACGGGATGGTCACGGAGCTGCGCACCTTCGGAGGGTACTCGGCGAACCGGATGATCCCCGAGAACTGCGTCATTGACACCGATAACACCACGAATCCGGATGACGAAGACATTGACGCGGACGGACGAGTGTGTCTGCCCTGCATCGTGTGTCAAACCATCAGTTCGGAGGTGGCGACAGCCTCGGATCAGATCGAGACCAATGCCGCGCCAGGTGTGGAGCAGCTGGGCACTGTCAAGAAGCAACTGAATGATCAACTCGTGGGCATCTCCACGTCGGTTCGAGACTCGGTGAACGCACAGGTCGTGACTGCCAACAGCACTATCAGCAAGGTGGACGACTTCCAGAGCCAAGTGGACGATTACAACTCCAAGTTCCAGAGCTATCGAGACATGGTGGGCTACGCGATCATGGCCTTCTTCGCCCTGGCCATCGCGGTCATCGGCCTGGGCTTCATCGGGATTCTCTTGGGGCTCACGCCCCTCAAAGTGCTGGCCAACATCCTGCATATAGCCTACTTCATCGGCTTCATCGCGCTCTTCTTGACCTTCATCGTGAGTGCCGTGGCTCTGGCGTTAGGCGTCGTCTTGGGCGACGCCTGTGAAGTCACTCTCATCCTCTCGGGCAACTGGACACTGGCGCTCGGAGACTCGGCCGATATGGTGAATGCGTGTTTCCAGAATGAGTCGCTCATCGACGCGCTCAACTTGTCGTCCAAGCTCGAGTTCGCGCGTGGCGGTATCGACTTCCCGAGCATCGACGTGAGCTCCATGCTCGACTTCTCTGAGCTCGACACGTTCTCCAACACGATCCTTGCCACCAACGAGTCCACGTTCCCGTTCAACGAGACCAAGTTCGACGACGCCATCGTGGTTTTCAACTCGTATGCCACACAGGTCACGCAGAACTGCAACCCCAGCGATAGCTACACGGCCGAGAACCTCCTGCAGCCATGGGAAGACACCGGAGTCGCACGGGTAGGTGACGAGTCAGCTGTGGAGTACGTCACGGCACGGTTCGTCCCGTACAACACCAGCTGCGACGGCACTGGACAACACAACGGCGTCCCGAACGACAACAAAGGCAAGCCGTTCGTGTGCTCCTCTGGCACGTGCGCCTTCTCGGACTTCATGACGGAGCTCTTCGGGGGGCTGTATGACATGGCCAGTGTCAAGAACGGCGTGACCGTGTTCGTGGACGAACTGCACCATAACATCACGGGGGTCACGAATTACACGGACGCCTTCAAGGAGAACACGACGCGCATGAATGACGGCGTCAACGACATCAAGAGCGACCTACAGAGCAGCCTCATCTCGTACGTGGACGACTTCGAGAATACCATGTACTGCACCTTCATCGCCGACGGCTTCTGGAACATCTACAAGGCGCTGTGCGGGGATCTGATGCCGGCGCTGACCATGATCGCACTCATGCTGTTCCTGGCCGGCATCTTCCTCATCCCAGTCAACATCTGCCTCATCATCGCCGTCAAGAGACTCAAGGCGCACGGCAACGGTCACATCATGGACACCGAAATGAAGTTCAAGTGATTGGGCGGTCAAGGCTCTTCCCCCTTGGTATCTATGCATTCCCAGCAAGCGATTGGCAGCCACTTGACTCGAACCTTGAGCTTAATGAGCACTTTCGTTCTACGCTTTGATTATCGCGGCCTTGACTTTCGTCGAAGGTGAGTGGTTGGTAGTGACAGACAGGTGATTCTTACACTGTATGCTTCAAGTTGAAGACGCATTGGTTTGATTCCTGGCGGCAACGAAGCCGCCGAATCTTCATCGAACTCGCCGGCAAGAGCGAAGTTCTGTCCAACGCCGTCGACTCCCGCGCAAATCCAGCTGATAACGCTTTCAAAAACGGTTGAACAATGCCGTCAGCGAGGTCAACAGCCTTGTCATCTATCTGGACTTTACTATGGCGCTCTTTGAAGCCGCCGACCTCGGGATGGGGGTCATTCATTTCTCTCTCAAAGCGTCGAGGAGTGGCGTCGCTTGAGGTTGAAATAGCTTCTGACCACGGAGCTTTCAAGGCACAACGTGGCGTCGCTATAGATGGAGGAAGCTTCGTCGCTTTTGCGGTGGGAAGTCGCGATGGCCGTGAATTTTCCACGGTCGTGGAAACCGATGCTCACTATGATTGATTGACACATCGTCCCACTAAAATGTTGTCTGGATCCACTTGCCTCTTGTATTGGTCAACACCACTGAGCACACGCCAGCCAGCCCGATTGGCTTCAAAGGCGGGCCCAAGAACGCGGATCTGATAACCGTTGACGCCAGCAAACCACGTCAGTCGCGCGTCCTTCAAAGGCGGCTTCAGTGGCAGCCACGCCTTTCTCAAGCCTGGAGATCGCGATGCTTGAGCGTTCATGGCGTTCTGCCATCAACCACAATCCAATTTGCCTCCAATCACGCACCTCCAGCCCCCTCTCACGTCTTCAAGGCTGCTCGATAACCCGCCCAGCATGAGATTCCACCGTCTTCCAGCCTTCATTTGCCTGCTCTTCTCGTTGAGCTCAGCGACCCCTGTCGTTTCTGAGGAGATGCAGAACGCCACGCGAGTCGCGACGGCCGTCGGAGGCTCCTCCCACGTCCAGGCAAGCATCCGCGATGGCTCAGTGCGCAGTCGAGGTGTGAACCTGGGCGGCTGGCTGGTCGCCGAGCACTGGATGACGACCGACGCCGCCTTCTGGCAAGGCATTGACACCGGCTACGCTGACTCCGGGGAGTACACGACCATCACCAAGGCTGCGGACCCGGATACCGTGCGCTCCAAACTGGGCGACCACCACGCCTCGTTTATCACTGAAGATGACATCCAGCAGATCGCGGCGGCAGGACTCAATACTGTGCGGGTGCCAATCGGCTTCTGGATCTTGGGTTACGACAATCACGACCCGAGCAACCAACGTGAGTGGCAAGCTTACACCCGCGGCAGTATCACGTACCTGGACTGCTTAATCCGGACTTGGGCCACGACTCACAACGTCGCAGTGTTGCTCAGTCTCCACGCCGCCAAGGGCTCTCAAAACGGCGCCGACCACTCGTCGCCGGCGAATCCTGGCCACGCATACTGGAGTCAGTACCCCGAGAACGTGGCCAACTCCATCGAGGCAGCCCGGTTCCTCGCCGATCGGTACCGAGACGACGAGGCTTTCTTGGGTATCGGACTCCTGAATGAACCAAATGGAGCCACGGACCAAGCGGTGCTGTATCAATACTACCAGGACGCCTATCGAGCGGTGCGAGCGACGGGCAGCGACTGCGTGTTGAGTGTGATGCCTCTGCTGCAGAAGCAAACTCCCGACGAGATGGTGGGCTTCATGCAGGCGCCGGCCTTCACGAACGTGTGGCTGGAGTGGCACCCGTACTTCATCTGGGGCTTCGAGAACACACCCGACGACCAGCTGGTGAGCGTGGCTGTGAAGCAGGAGTACCAAGCTCGTGTGGCCAAGTGGAACGCTCGACCAGGCCACAATCGCTTGTTCATTGGGGAGTGGAGTGTGGCCACGGCGAGCAGTCTACACGCCCGTAACCGCGATCTGTTCTACGCCTTTGTAGCGGCGCAACTCGAGGTGCACGAGCAAGCGGAAGGCGGATGGACCATGTGGACGTGGAAGACCTCGGGCGACGGCGGCAGCTTCCATGATTGGTCCATGCGCAGTCTTCTGGTGGACGAACAGCTCAGCAAAATGCTGCGAGGCAGCGTGTGAATCGTCAACGGACGAGGTCAGCAGTCGCTTGCACTGGTTTAAAGCGGAGCGAGGCGTGGCTAAGACGTGCTGGCGAATTGAAAAGGTGACGTTTCGAGATCTGTTGCTGTTTACATTTAACTTTACAGAGGCTAAAGCTCTTGAATTGAACGGGTTGCTGTTGCTATCCTGATCGTTGGAGGCTTTGGCGATATGGTTGAGCTCCTGCTGGCAAGCACAGAGTGATGTGCTGTTCGAGGCTGCGTGTCGTAGAGTCGGACGCGTCTTGAGGTCGTCGTTTCCCCCGCCGCGACAGGATGATCGAGCTACGTGTTCAGACAGCCGGTCGCGAAGGAGGTCAGCAGGGACTGGGGCCAGGTGGTTCTGCAGCAGGAACCAGTTCCTGAACTGCTGTCTTTGGGCTGCTGGTTGCGACGTCCATCAAGATGTAGCCATGTCAACAACCCCAAACCATCTGACTCCTTCCGTCTGGTGAAACCTCTATTCTCGAATGTCGACTCTCTCTACTGAACTATCCATTATTAACAGAGGCGTGTAATTGAAAGGAAAATTATGCACAAACATGCCACTGCAGGAACCTCTTGATTTTTGATATCATCACGCTTAACAGATATCGTTGATATCAGATGTTGGTCGGATATTCGGATCGCCGATGACCAGACCTGCGAAATTCCACGTGCGTCCTCCTTGACTTCGTCGAAAGCGGCCGACTCGATTCAAAAGTTGCACGTCGGCCACGGGGACCTCCTCCCCTCTTCACATCGATGTCACGGTGTCTGTCTGCTTCGTCAGGATGACACAGCTGGACTGGCGACGACGTGAACACCTGGCGGCGAGCCCCGCAACACTTCGAAGTGCGTGGGTGGCGACACTCGCTTGCAAATAAGTCGTCGCAACTGCATACTCGTATCCATGTGTGTCCGGTGGATTGTTGGCATCCTCCTGTTATCGTCCAGCCGTCCAACACTGACGGTTGAGATTCCCGTCCACTGCTACCGCAGCTACAGCCATGCAGTATTCGCGTGCTCGTGAGATCCCCCCAGCCTGTGTTCGCTTCTGAAAGCGCTCATTCTTGCTTTTACCTCGACACGAAGCACTCGATTGGATCTTCCACTCATCAAACCCAGTCCAGTCCAGCATGCTGCGTCGTTTAGCTTCTTTTGCCGCTGTCCTTGCAGCAGTGGCGCTCCAGACACCGTCCGGCGCATCGGCTCACATCCAAGCCAGCATTCGAAGCGGCGCCGCCACGAGCAAGGGCGTGAACCTGGGCGGGTGGCTGGTAACCGAGCACTGGATGACGACCGAGGAGGCGTTCTGGAGCGGCGTGGACTCCTCGACCCTCAACAGCGGCGAGTACAGCGTCATCAGCAACTCGTCGGATCCGACGGCCATGCGCACTGCGATCGACAACCACCACTCGACCTTCATCACTGAGGCCGACATCGAGGCCATCGCGGCCGCGGGACTCAACACCGTTCGCGTGCCGGTCGGCTGGTGGATCGTGGGCTTCGACAACAGCGATCCCTCGGGCAAAGCCGAGTGGAAAACGTATCCGACCAAGACGATCCAGTACTTGGACACGCTCATCACCGAGTGGGCGTACACACACAACGTGGCTGTGCTGATCAGTCTGCACGCCGCCAAAGGCTCACAGAACGGAGCGGAGCACTCGTCCCCGGACAGCCCGGGCAACGCATATTGGAGCAGTTACAATGAGAACGTGGCCAACACCATCGAAGCCGCTTCATTCCTGGCCGCCCGATACAAGAACGAAGACGCTTTTCTGGGCATCGGCCTACTCAACGAGCCCAACAGCAACACGGATCAAACGGTGCTGTATCAGTACTACGAGGACGCTTACGCTGCGATCCGAGACGACGGCAACGACTGTGTGTTGAGCATCATGCCGCTGCTATACGAACAAGGACCTGACCAGCTCCAGGGAGTACTGGAAGCCCCCGCGTATACCAACGTCTGGGTGGAATGGCACCCGTACTTCGTCTGGGGCTACGAATCCACGTCGGGCGACGACCTCATCAACGTCTCGATCCCGGCGATGCAGGCTCAGTTGACCACCTGGAACGCTCGCAAGAGCCACAACCGCTTGCTCATGGGCGAGTGGAGTCTCGCGACGGCCTCAGGCCAGTTCTCCAGCGATACCTCGGCCTTCTACGAGTTCGCGGCAGCCCAACTCGCCGCCATGAACGAAGCGGAAGGCGGCTGGACGTTCTGGAGCTGGAAGAGCAGCGGCGACTCCAGTGGCCTCAACGGCTGGTCCCTGAGGAGCTTGGTCGCCGACAGCACCCTCGCGGGGATGATCACTGCCTAGAGTGTGCAGTAGTTGCGTTCTGTTCGTGCTTGAAGTGCCTCTACGTTTTAGAGACGCTGGTTGATTGTTTGCGATTTGAGGTTTAGGATGTTCTAAAACAAGGCTTCAACTTCAAATTCTGCAGTGTTCAGATCTGCATCTGAAAAAGCTGGAGTTGGCCGTGTTCGCCGTCTGAAAGATCGCAGCCCACTCATCCTCCGTGACCATCGAAACTGAAGGACAAGCGACGCAATCCAGCGCAAGCCACACCCAAATGAATGCGTCTAGGTCCGCAACGTGGGGACGAGGCCAACTCGCTTGTGCGGGAGGCATATCCACCACCACCCATCGCTTGTTGCGTCGCATGAATGAAAACGCAAGCTTTTGTTGGATGAAGGGAAAATGATAGTTTTGGGCAGTACTGGGACAAGTTAAGTGGTAAGTTGCACAAACGGGTTGCGAGCTTCACACCTGTGGCAACGAATAACGGGGAATTGTTAAACCACCCGAGAATTTGCATAAAAGGTGACGTTCTCTCGGAACTGCTTGGTCGCTCTGAAACCAATTCCTCGACAATAGAGAGAGCTGCACGCCTCCGCTCCAATCCGAGCGAGTGGGATACGAAGCCGACTCGCCGCTTGTGGTGAGAAAGTGGCTTCAAGCGCTCAATCTGTCGAGTGTTCAGTCAGGCGAGGAGCTGCGGACGATTGCGCTCACGAATTGCGCTTTCGCCCAAGTTCAAGTTGAGATTCAGAACGGGTTAAAGATCGGCATCGAAGTCCCTGCGAAACATGATGTCTGAGCTGGGGGAATAAGTTGCGCCAACCCTGTTTTGCAGTGTTTTAAACCGTGCTGGAATCTGCGGTGGGTGGTTCGCGGGTGACGAAAGCGGCTCACAGCCGCAGCTTTCTCTTCTGCAAAAGACGACGACCGCCGGACCGCTGAGTTCCGGTTAGGCAGTCGCCCCCCACAACCCGAAGCAGCAGCAGCAGCCCAGGACCAGTTTAGCTTAACCATGACGCAGTGGATCGCGGCCGCATCCAAGTGCGTGCGGCGCGGCGTTAGCGCGCAGGCTGCGCGTGCCGCCCACCTGCAGCCGAGCGCCCGTCAAGTCGCGCCGGCCGCGCGGTGGACGCGCGCCTTCTCGTCCACCCCGCACCCGAGCGAGTCCTTCATGACGGGCACGAACAACGCCTACGTGGAGGAAATGTACTCGAGCTGGAAGACCGATCCGCAAAGGTACGTCTTCACCAGACCAAATTTGCATTCGCGGCCGGACCAAATTTGCAGTCAGCCGCGTGGATCAAATCCGCAACTCCTGACGTAACTTTTGTTCCTTGTTGACGTAACTGCAGCGTGCACAAGTCCTGGGACGTGTACTTCCGCCAGATCGAGAGCGGCAGCGTGCCCGGAGAGGCGTTCATCCCCCCGCCGACCATCCAGGCGGGCGTGACTCCCGTGCGTTCCGTGGGCGGCGCCCCCTCGCTGGACCAGAATGATGCGCTGGGCCTGAGCTACCTGATCCGCGCCTATCAGGTGCGCGGCCACGAGGCCGCCAACCTGGACCCGCTGGGGCTGCAGGAGCGCCCGGATCTGCCGGAGCTGGACATCAAGATGTACGGGTTCTCGGAGAAGGACCTGGACCGCGTGGTCGCCATCCCCAAGAACTTGTGCGTGCTCGTCTCTGTGTGTGCTACATATTTGTTCCCTATGTGTTCCCTTTTGTTACGCCCCCTTCGAGTGACTTACCTCTCTGCGTGCTGACTTAACCGTGTCATATCTCCAGCTCGTCGGGCGTCTCGGGCTTCCTGGAAGAGCTCGCGGACGGCACCAACACCATGACGCTGGGCCAGATCATCCAGCGGCTCAAGGAGACGTACTGCAGCTCCATCGGCGTGGTAAGTCGGCAACCCCTGGCTAGGTCGACAGATTGCTCGCTCTCCACTCACTCTCTCTTCTTGTTTCCATAGCAATACATGCACATGCTGGACCGTGAGCAGTGCAACTGGATCCGCGCCAAGATGGAGCACTTGGTGAAGGGCGAGGACTCGAAGGAGAAGCGGTTGCACATCCTGGAGCGGCTGTCGTTCTCGGTCGTGTTCGAGCGCTTCTTGGGCAACAAGTACAACACCACGAAGCGGTTCGGCCTGGACGGCGCCGAGTCGCTGATCCCAGGCCTCAAGTTCATGATCGACCGCGGCACAGAGCTGGGCATGGAGCACTTGGTGATCGGCATGCCGCATCGCGGTCGCCTGAACGTGCTGTCCAACGTGATCCGCAAACCCATCCAGCAGATCTTCAAGGAGTTCCAGGGCACCCACATCGACGTGGAGTCCTACAACCAGGCGGACGTGGAGGACTGGAGCAACTCGGGCGACGTCAAGTACCACCTGGGCACGTCGTACGACCGCGCGTATCCGGACGGCCGTCTTGTGCATCTGTCGTTGGTGGCCAACCCGTCGCACCTGGAAGCCGTGGACCCGGTGGTGGTGGGTAAAGTCCGAGCCAAGCAGTTCTATCTGGGCAACGACGACGAGGCCGAGAAGAAGGTGATGCCGCTGTTGTTGCACGGCGACGCGGCCTTCAGTGGCCAGGGCGTCGTCTACGAGACGATGCATCTGTCTGGGCTGGAGAACTACGACACTGGTGGCACCGTCCACGTGGTGGTGAACAACCAGATCGGCTTCACGACGGACCCGAAGAACTCTCGCTCGTCGCAGTACTGCACGGACCTGGGCAAGGCCATGGACGTGCCTATCTTGCACGTGAACGGCGACGACCCGGTGTCGGTCGTCAAGGTGTTTGAGTTCGCGGCCGAGTGGCGCCAGAAGTGGCGCTCGGATGTGATCATCAACCTGACGTGCTACCGTCGCTTCGGCCACAACGAGGTGGACAACCCGTTCTTCACGCAGCCGTTGATGTACAAGAAGATCGGCCAGATGAAGTCGGTGCTGGACACGTACGTGGACCAGCAGGTGGCGGCGGGTGTGGCCTCCAAGGAGGAGTGTGATGCGGTCGTGCAGAAGGTGTGGGACTTTTTCCAGACCACGTTCGACGAGACGGAGAACTGGGAAGACACGAAGAAGAGCGACTGGCTGGCGCACCGCTGGGAATCGTTCAAGAGCCCCAACCAGCAGTCGCGCATCCGTCCTACGGGCGTCCACATGGACGTGCTGAACCACGTGGGTCAGAAGATCAGCACCGTCACGCCGGGCTTCAAGGTGAACCGACAGCTGGAGCGCATCATGGCGGCCAAGAAGGATATGGTCGAGACGGGCGAGGGTGTGGATTGGGGTACGGCCGAGGCCTTGGCTTGGGGTACGCTACTGCTCGAGGGCAACCACGTGCGCATCAGTGGCCAGGACGTGGAGCGCGGTACGTTCAGCCACCGCCACGCCGTGCTGCACCACCAGGACACGAACGAGGAGTACGTGCCGCTCAACAACTTGGCCACGAAGACGCTGCCGTCGGCGCCGCTGGAGTACACGACGCCTGGCGGAGGCACCATCCCGGACACGCAGGCCGAGTT
>MBAC02007239.1:0-10139 GCA_001712635.2 Nothophytophthora sp. Chile5
AACCCGCTGTAACCTACTTGAAGCTGAGGGCAAGGTTACTTTGTAGCATTGCCAGATAGAAGGATTCCTCGGATGAAATGAATGCTGCTAGGCCTAGAGCTCAAGCAGTGCCGCTGTCTCTTCGAGTCAGTGAGCCATGAGGTGCACGGCGTCGTTGAGCTTGGTGGTGGTGGTGTGCAGCGCCACGTGGATGAGCTTCTTGAAGCTGGCGCGAGCCTCTTCGTCCGAGAGCTCCAGCATGAGCGTCCGGTGCACCCACTTGACGTTCTCAGCGCTGTTGAGCTCCGAGATGCCGCATGTGAGCGCCAGCACCAGCAGCGTGATCAGCAGATTCGAGTGCGTTCGCAGCACCTGAAAGGCTTCGCACGCCAGCGTCTGGAACTGCTGGTAGTTCTCGCTCGTCTTGCCGCCCATGGCGTCCAGCATGGACGGCGTGAACACGAACGGTGCGCGTTCACGTTTCACGCCCAATTTCGACTTGAAATTGCCCAGAAAGTGGCCGAAATCGATGTGGAAGAACTTGCCCGAGCGCTGCAGCATGATGTTGTCATTGTGGCGGTCGCCGATGCCCAGAACGTATGTTGCCACGCAGTAACCCGCGCAAGAGCGCACGAAATTCTGCGTGACCTCTTGGTCTCGATTGGCTGCGGATTTACTCCGTCCGAACTTGGGTAGGCGTGGCGACATGGGAAAGCAGGACCGCATCCGTTCCGGGTCCTTATCAGGACTCTTTGGAGGGGCCGACGTCGTTGGCGATGCGCTGCCAAGAGCGACATCGTCGACGGAAGCCGCTCTCTCTTTGTCAGTGAGAGGCTCGGGTTGTCTGAACAGCCAGTCGGAGAGGACTCCGTCTTGGACGAGAGCGTCCTTCGCTGCCTTGAGTTTCCGTCCGATCTTGGTCCGGGCCTTGTCGTGGCGGCCGTAGATGATACTGGCCAGTGTTTCCGCGTCTCCGACCACTTCAATCAAGCCGATCTCGTCACCGGTGGAGATGCACGCGTATGGCGAAAGGCAGAGTTCCAAGCCAGCTTCTCGCCACAGATCGTCCATGACTCGCAGGATTTGCAGCACCAACTGATCTTGCCGCAGATCGTCGCCCGACTTGAAGATCACGAATGGCCGGCCGTGTTGAGCTTTCGCGCTCTCCAGCTGCAAGAAGAGCGGCCGCTTCTTCGATTCCATCACGCGACAGCTCTCCACAATGACACTGCTGCAGTAGGACCGCGGCTGCAAAGGGAGCTGGAACGTTTCCGGGAGAACCGCGGCACGCAGCGCTTCCTGCAGCTTCTCCTTGCGAGCGGTAGCTGACGATTCGCCCTTGACCAAGGCGGCAATCTCCTCCAGTTTCTTCATCACGTACACGGACTGCCGGATCTCCAGCTTGTAACTCCCGCAGAGCTGCAGATACTGCGATGAGATGAGTTCAAACCGCTCGGCCGTTTGGTAGTTGTGAGCCTCTGCTTTCAGGAACCAGTACAGCAAATAGCCGATCTGACTCGGGTTCGTCAGCGCTCGCATCAGCAAAAAGCGAGCCAAAGCGGAGTCGTGATAGCGCTCGTTCTTCAGGGCTTGGACCAGTTGAAGCAGATACAACTGCAGGCGGTGGTCCGGCAAGGCGTGCATACAACGCACAGCATACGCGCGGACTTTCGGGTCTGAGTACAGCGGACTCAGCAGCTGGAGTGCTTGCAGATACGTGGGCGGTCTCCAGTGCAATAGAAGGCGGTAGGCCTCCAGCACTTGCTCGCGCTTGCCCCAGTCCACAGACAGTAGAAACGCCGGTAGTAAGGCCGAGTCTTCCGTCAGAAGCAAGCGGGACGACCAAATGAACGTCCGATCTGCAGCCGACAATTCGGCCAGTGGATCGCGCTTCAATCGCTGTAGAAACGCCTCTTTCTCCGACGGTACGCTTCGAATCGAACCTGAATCATGAGTGCCCGTCTCGGCTTCATCGCCGTCAGGCTTGGAGAAGATCGAGGCTCGGAAAGTGATGCTCCTCTTCTTGGTGGACAGACTGGAGAAGGCGAATTCTTGCGGCCACGAGCCTGAACATTCCAGGGTGATCTCCACGCTACCGACCTTCTGCTGGCTGAGGCGGTCTCGTTTCAAACAGTTCTCGATATCCAGCGGAGTGATGATCCCCGAGCCAGGCGGAGGAATGGACAGGTCCATGACCGTCGTGCCAGTTCGCAGCGCATGACCAAAGTCGAAGAGATGTAGCCCGCTCCAAGCGACCACTTTCCCGGCCTTGGAAACCACCGTTATCTTTAAATGCGATCCATGGGGGATCTCGATCAAAGGCAGGCCCATTTCAATACCGGAGCTCGGGTCACATAGCAGTCCACACGCTGAAGGGGGCAGCGGAGGCTTGTCCGCAGGATGCATCGCATGAGAGTGAGCTTTCGAATCGTAGCGCAACAGCGTTTTGGTCTCATACAACGTCGTGGAGCCGTGCTGCAGACTGATCTTGGCGTAGGAAACCGATTCCGACGTGTTTAAGTTCATTTCGCCAACGTTCAGCACCAAATGGCGATGGTCATGCGACACTGGACCTTCCGGTGGGGCCGGAAGCAGCTCGGAATCAGAGGCTTCGCTGCCATTAGCTGCGGAAAACGGAAGCATTGCCGCGTTTGGAGAAGGTGAAGACACTTGGAAGAAGCGCTCGTAGTGGAAGAACAGGTAGCGTCCGATCTCCTCGGTGGCCAATCCCAGAATGCAGAAATCATTGCTGGTACAGGACGTTGATGCCGCGTCGTCATCTCCAATTGGATCAAGCACGAGCTCCAAGACGCCGACCACCTTGGAGGTCTCTGCAAGGCCGCCATTCGCTTGCATCGGATCGAATTCGAAGAAAGGAGCGGCGAGAATGATGGTGCCAGGTCGGTACAACTCGTGAGCGACGTCGTTTTCAGCGGTGTCTTCTGGCAGCAAATCTGAGGCATCGGTCACGCAGATTGGGCCCTTCTTCTCCAGAATGCGCTGCCCAGAGCTCTTGGCGATGTCCACGTGGCGTTTCGACAGTTTTTCGTCGGAAAACTAACGTTTAAACACAGTAAGACAGCAAGGTTAGCTGCAAGGCATTCCCAGAGCGTGTACTGTTGAATTTCGACAGGAAAAGGAGATATACCTTGATGATGAGTTGCTTGTTTGGCTCGTCGAACGCGTAAATTCGCACTTTTCGAGCCGAAAAGATGCTGGTGAGCGCGTTTTTCATGTTCTCCAGCGTGTGGTCGAGCTCGTTTTCCGGCGAGATGTTGGGGAAATGGTCCTTGCAAAAGGTTTTCACCGAGCAGTTGGCGAAGCCGCCGGGTTCCGCCGCAGGATACTCGCTCTTTTGCCGGATGAGGCTGAATTGAAGCGCCCACTTCTTGAAGCTTTCCATCTACGTTTGGTTTCAACAAAGCCGTTAATCACGACAATTCGTGCAATAATCGCCAGCATTTGGCCGTACCTCGCTCGATTCCCGCGCCAAATCGTTCTTCTCGGCGTCGATGAGTGAGCAACAAGCCGCATTTAGCTCCAGAATCAGCTAACATTTCAGCGCCACGGCCAGTTTGTTAGTGATTAAACTGTATTTCCATGTCTTCAAACAAAATCCCCACCTTGATTGGGATCACGAGGTACTCCGCCAGCTCCATGGCGACCACTTTCATATCGGACGTCGCACGGACGGAGAAGTAGTCGCCAATCCCGAGCTTGAGCTGGGGATACAGCTCCGCCTGCTTGAGTGCCACGGCGCTGGGCACGGCTGCTTTCGCCAACGCCAGATTGCCGCTGATGACAATGTAGAAGCTGCCTTCCTGCAACAAATCGACCTCCGAGAGTCCCAGTGAAAGCGTCTCCCCTGGACGCAAGCTCTCGCGTCGACTAGCCGTCACCAAAGCCTTGATCTCTTCCGCCGAGAACGAGTTGAAGTAGGGCACACTGCAGATCAGTGACATGGGCTACAACACCATTTCGTCAGGACATTTCGACACAATTCGTCAAAACTCCTTGCGCTCATGGTTCATGGCCAACCAACCACCCTCGCCTCAGCGACAAAGCCTACCGAGATGTTGTGCTGTCGTAGCTCGATCTCGTTCTTGGTGCGGTCGTTGAACTGCATGTTCATCCGCTTCATGAACAGAAGTTGACGGAACGCCAGCTTCCACTTGTTTTCCCTGCCTTCGCCTTCGGCTGCCTCCTTGCCTCCTCCCAGAACCCTCTTGGGGCGACTATCCGCCGGATCAGCTTGCCTCGCCTCCTCCGTGTCTACTGAGCTGCCGCCCTGGAGCTCAACACCCTTCCCGTGGCCCAGTGAGAGCTGCAAGTCGCTCGGACTCACCGCGTCGCTGCTCATCTCGCTCGGCTTTCTCCTGCTAACGCCGTCCGCCATCCAGGATGCCACTAAACGTCTGTGGTCAGAGGTTGGGCCGTCGGCTCGGCCGCCGACGTCCGTTACGCGGAAGTGCAGGAATAATGCCCTTTGGATGTGCACCACCAGTCAAACCAAAAAGAACTTCAACGTGCCACAGTTTTTCGACGGGATCAGTATCTGTACCAGTACATGCACTGGTATACATGGCAGTTTTTGGCAGAGTTGAAGAGGTGCTTCTAAATTTGAAATGCAAGTTTACCTTGAAATTTGTATCGATAAAACTGGTAAAAAAAATAACTCCCAAAGTGGTAATTCAGATACCAAACGTATACCGTATACCGCGTACTTAGTGGAGGTGACGCGCACTTTACCGACTAAAATCAGGAGGAGCAGATCAAAGCGAAGGGAGCAGGAAGGAGCAGAGAGTCTCGAGGGCCCGAGGCCGCCGTATCGCCGCGCAAGATGCCGCTCCGCACCCCGCCGTTCATCCACTTGGGCATCGACGCCAGCACCGGCAAGTCCTACCACATCTGCTCGCGAAAGGTGCGGCAAGCGCCACGAGCGCATGACCTGCGTCCCCAATAAGATTCCCTCTCTTGCGGGCAAAGTCGCTCGTGCTGGCCACGAAGGTTTCCTGACGATTGCGTTTGGTCGCTGCTTGTGCAGTCGCTGCTGTCTTTCGGTGCGATCCTCCTGCTGATCGTGGCCATGTCCTCCGAGCGGTTCCTTTTCAAGGTCATGATCGACCGGATGGAATCCTACAGGTAGATAGAGGGCCGCGCAGCGATCGCCTGGTCTCGCCCTGACACTGATCTGTGACGTGTGCCTCGCTCCCCACCAGATATTTTCTCTGCCAGCTCATGACGTTCCTGTACATTCCGCCCATGTTCTGCATCGTCGGCTACAAATCGTCCCGCGAAGTACGTCCACTGTCGTGCTTTGACTGCTGGAGACAGGGTTTTAACGGGGGAATCGTGCTGCCGATGGTTGTAGGATTTCTCGGAAGAAGATGCGACGGACTTCCCGAAATTCCACTTCTTCATCATGGGGCTGCTCGATCTCGCCCATGTAAGAGAGTGCTTCCGCTCCCATACTCGCATTCGAACTACACTTGTAGTCAACGGAATTGACTGAATGTGTATGCATTGCCAGGGCCTGATGCTGTTCATTGCGGGCGGCCGAACAGATCCGACGCAAACGCTGTTGCTTATGCAGGCGTCCATCCCCGTCTCCGCTTGCATGTCCGCTCTGTTCTTCGGCATCCGGTACGTTCCACCACTTTGGACTCAGATCGCTGGGATCAATTTCTTCATTGCTTTGGTCGCGACTAACTGACTTGCATTTCTCTTTGCTGATACGACAGATACTCTCGGCCACAAATGCTGGGCATGCTGGCCATCGCCAGTGGCCTCGTCGTGTCGCTGCTTCCGTCCGTTCAAGAGTACGATGACCTGCAGGTTGGATTGATACCGGGTTCTATTCGGCATACTGACGATGGTATCGTGTCGATCGTGCTCCAGTATCGGCAGCAAGGTGTTTGACGACAGAGAGATCGGCTGGAACAGGTGAGAAGGCAGCAAGTGAGTTGTTTGATACCCTGAAGAAATCGCGTCCCCAATCGACTAATACCGCCTGTCGTCTAGCGTGTTCTACATGCTGGCAGCGATCCCTGGATCGGTGTCGATGCTTTATAAGGAGCGCGTGATCCGCGACCAGCCCGTGGATATGGCCTACCTCAACGCGTGGGTCTCAGTGAACCAGTTCGTCGCCGGCTTGTTAGCAGCCCCTCTCGTCTTCGATGCTGAGGTAAAGTGGCTCCTTCACCTCACCTTATATGCTGCAGTCTCTCACGATCGCTCCGTTGCTTGCCCTGCGCAGTTCTTGCATCTCGACCAGAAAATGAGTGGCTTGCAATGCCTCATTCAAGGAGAGGGCGAGCTCACCTCCGACCACTGTTACGTACGTGGCCCAACCAAGCGTTCTCTGCCTTCCAATCCGTGTCGTTTGACTCGTGTTCTGTCATTTGTCTACGTTTTTGTATGTGTAGATGGGGTTGACGCTCTTGCTTCTCTACGTGCTCAGCAACATCGTAGTGAATCTGCTGTTGCTGCAGCTCATCCGCCTCACCAGCGTCTCCACCATGTACGGGAGTACGCTGGTGGGCTTCCTGGCCTCGTTTGTAGTGCTGGCATGGTACCAAGTGGATCCGGACGACTTCATCGACCTGCACGACGGCCTGCGGAACTGGATTCCCCCCTCCGTGTTCGTGGATGTGTTCGCGTTCCTCATCATTTTCGCAGGGAAGGTGCTCTATCAATGGGACGCAGATCCGGCGGTGGAAGCCACGACGCTGTCTGCCGAAGACAAGGAGGCCGCGTCGCTGCTCAACGACGACGACTACGGTCTGCGCTATACATAACAGACGCGCGAATTTCCAAGGCAGGCAGCAGCAACCCACCATTTGTAACATTTCCCAGCATCGCGAAGCTCCTCGGTGAAGCCTAATGCAATATCAGACACGGACGAGATGGCGGCAAAGGTGACGGACTCAGGTCTGGGTGTTGCGTCTCACTTGCCTGTGCATTGCTTCAGACTGTGGCTATTAGCAGCGATCGGACGTCGTGACGGCTCTTCGGGGCATCTGGGGCACTTCAAGTTGGGCGAATCGTTATTGTAGCCATGTCTGCTGCGTGTTCTAACCGCTTTCGCCATTGAAAACCCTCGCTCTCCGCAGTGACAACAAGAACAGCAGCACGACTTCGAGCGATTGCCATGTCGGTCTCGCTGAAGCAGACGACGGCCTCGCGGCTGGCCAAGACGAAGAAGCCGCTATCGGACATGCACCAGCTGCAACGGGCCGTGAAGGAGCTGCAGCGCGAAGCCGCCGACCAGTTGGTGCTGGAGGTGGAGTCCCAAGCCACCTTTGAGTTCCTGACGTCGCAGATCCGGGCGTTGCGCGGCGCCTTCGACACGCTGTCGGACGTGCTGATGGCCGAAGTGGACGGTCTCCGCAAGGACACGACCCGCAAGCTGAGCGACCTGGACGCCGAGGTCACGCGTCAGGGCGAGATGCACAAGGCCACACACTCGGAAGTGCTGCAGCTCAAGCGCACGATGGAGGTCTGGGGCCTCAAGGAACGCGACTGGGCGAAGGACAACGAGATCTTGAAGGCTTCGCACAGCCACAACATCGAGTGGATGCAGCAACTGCAGCGCGACGTCATGGACGTGAAGGACAAGCTGCATGAGGTCAAGAATGACACGGGAAGTCGCCTCTCCGAGCTCTGCGAGGAAGCCAACAGTCTGCGTGGCAACTGGCAGAAACACGTGGACGATATGCTGGACCGACTGCAAGACTTCGACATGGCGGGACAACGACACGCTGCCGAGGCGCGGGCACAAGCGCAGCAGCGCGCGGACGACTTGGAGCTCATGGAACAGGCGCTCAGTACCGTCCAGAAGCAGCAGCAGCACATGCGCTCCGGACTGGAAGACCAGATTGAAACCGCGGCGTCACAGATCGCGTTGCTGGCCAAGAAAATCGACATCGCGGAGACGCAGACGACCGCGCAAAGAGCGGCGATGGAGCAGCTTCGAGCCAAAAACGCCACGATGGAGAGGGAGCAGCGGCGGCGGATGGACAACATCGGCAAAATGTTCTCGGTACGGTCGTCGCTCGAGCGTCATTCCACCTGGATGGATGTGGCACTAACCGCCTGAGCGCTTGATGTCTGTCAGATCTTCGCCGATGCACTCAATATCTCGCCGACAGTGCTGACAGCCAGTTGAAAGGAGTGCTAACCTGTCCTGCAGGATCCACATCTTCACTGTATTTAGAACCACCGGTACACGTCACACAACGAAGGAACGGAGGCTACCCACACCAACAGAAGCGAGCCCGAGAGTCTCCTCACCTTTTGTCGCGTGTCCTCCTCGGCTTCTATTACACACCCAAACAGCAGCTAAGCGGCCAGTCCACAGTCGTGTCTTCCAGCTCTTACCGGTTGACACGCTTTGCTGCTTGCTCCAATTAGCGCGAGTTCATTTCGAGGGAGATCTCCTGCACGGCCTTGATGAAAGCGTCGACGTGCGACGGCTCCATGTCCGGGAAGCAGCCGTGGCCGAAGTTGGCCACGTACTTCTGCGTGCCGAAGCGCTTGAGCATCTTCTTCACTTCGTCGTAGATGATCTCCGTGGACGCGTAGATGGCGCTCGAGTCGAAGTTTCCCTGCAGCGACACGCGACCGTGCGCGATCTTGCGCACTTCCACAGGGTCGGACTGCCAGTCCAGGCCAATGCAGTCGTACTGGGTCAACACGAGCTTCTCGTAGGCGTACGGCGTGCCCTTGGAGAAGCACACGATGGGCGTATCCGGCGCTTCGTCCTTGACGCGCGACGCGATCTGAGCCAGATACGGCAGCACGAACTCGTAGTAGTGGTCCTGGGTCAGCACTTCGGCGCCCACACTCTCGAACACCTGGAGCGCTTGGGCGCCCGCGCGTTGCTGAGCCACGAGGAATTTCACACACACATCCGTGATCCCCTGTAACAGGTTGTGAGCCGCCTTGGGGTGTTGGTACAGGAAGGTCTTGAGCAGCGCCTTGGTGCGACTGCCGCCGCCTTCGATCATGTAGCACATGAGCGTGAGGGGGGCGCCCACGAAGCCGATGAGCGGCACTTCGCCGTTGATCTTCTGTCGCGCCAGATTGAGCGCATCCAGTACGTAGCCCAGCGTCTCCTCGATGTCCGGGTTCAAGTCCAGCTTCTCAATGTCGCTCGGATCGCGGATGGGCGACGGCAGCACAGGCCCCACGCCAGGCACCATCTTCACCTCCATGCCCATGGCCTGCGGGATCACCAGGATGTCCGAGAAGATGATCACCGCGTCCATGTGGTAGCGTCGCAGCGGCTGCAGACTCACCTCCACCGCCAGCTCCGGCACGCCGCACATCTGCAAGGCAACACAGTTGTCAGTCTCTTGCCGCCTCTCTTATCTTTATACAGAGCAGTCTCCAGGCAAGACAGTACCGTGAAGAAGTCGTAGCCCATGTCCCGCAGCGCGCGGAACTCCGGCAAGTGGCTGCAATCCGACAAGACAGCCCACAAGTCAGCGGCTATTGAACTCCATGTCCACACAATTAGCAAGATGAGAGCGTACCGGCCAGCCTGACGCATGCACCACACGGGGACGCGCTCGGTGCGGTCGCCACGCAGCGCGCGCAGCAGCAGGTCGTTCTTGAGCTTGGGCATCTGCGGCAACGGCAGGCGTGCGAGCGGCGTGCGCACTGACGGGAAAGGCTTGGGCCCCTGCTGTCGCTGCTGCTGCTTGCGCTGCAGGATGAAGGCGACGGCGGCGGTCGCGGCCAGCGCCATCGACAGAGTCACGGTGCCTGCGGTGCTCATTGGACGGAAGGAGGGAGGGAGGAGCGGCGGGGAGAGAGCGGAAGCGCCGGGCAAGGCCGTCAAGCGCGCAATGTGTTCAGGTTGACAGGCGCGTGGCGGCCGATCGTGTGATCGATCCAAGAGTTGATGCAGCTGGGTTTGACGAACTTGCAATTCATACCACAATTCAAATGTGAATTGATGGAGACAAGCTCACAACTTCAACAGACTTCAACAGTGGTGTCGTGGTGCAAATGAGTATAGCACCAGGCTGCCATTCACAGCAAGAGATGACTGGAGACGAGCGATGAGAGAGCAGACACTATTGAGTTAGGATGCTGTGCGCTGTATACCCTATTGGCGTCCATCCTCAAGCTCGAATGACTCCTTTGTGCACACG
>MBAC02007246.1:0-10247 GCA_001712635.2 Nothophytophthora sp. Chile5
CGTCGGGGATCGTGGGTGCGGGCGGCAACATGGGTGGCCTCAGCTGGGGTTTCCTGTTCAAGGCCGTGGACACACGCGCCGAAGGATTCAAGTACTTGAGCATCTTCGTGGCGGTTGCTGCGCTGGCGACTGCTGGCACGCATATTGACGGCGAGGGCTCCATCTGGTCCAAGAATGGCGGCAAGAGCCTGGACAAGGACAACTCAGTGCACGGGAGCGTGGCGGCCACCGAGTACGGAGACGACAGCGTGCACCACCCGCAGCGACAGGTCATGTAACTTGGTGGTGTCGGCTTCGACTCTAATGTCTTTTTTGCCGCTCTAACTTTCAAAAGAGATTATGGTGCTTGTGCCATACTATTCAGTTAGTTTGACGAAGGAATACGTTTTGATAATGTAACCCTCAGAAATCTACGAGCTCCTCATTCGATATCTTCCCTAAGAGTTGCTGAGTGGGTTGACTAAGCGCGTGGAGAGCTCCTCTCACGTATTAAATTACTTCGTTTGCTGGGCTGCGCTAGATGCGATGCAACTCTTGTGGCACGATCACTGCAATCTGATGCGTGTGCGGTTCAAGTCTCGATTACGGACTATTCTTTCAATTTAAACGTCGCCGTCTTCTGGTCGCTCGCTCCCTTCTTTGGCGACTGTAGATATTATCGCTGTGGCACCATAGTGTGCGTTCGTCCTTGACGCGGATCGCCGACGATGCCACCGCCGCCCCGGCGACAATGTAGCTCAAGTACTCGAAGGCTATATATCTGTTGCCGACTCCCTTGAAGAGAAAGGCCCAGCATAACCCGCCCAAGTTCCCACCAGCGCCGACTATCCCTGAAGCCACACCTGTGTACTCAGGGCAAACGTACGGCACGATTCCGAAGGTACTCCCCGTGCACGCTTGCACGAAAACCCCAAAGATGACCAAGCACGGGATACTCCACGCCACAGTCGTCATCTGGCTGAACAGGAACAGAAAGAGCGCCTGGCCAGCGAATCCAAAGAATTGGACCATGATGCGGCCCTTCATTTGGAAATGGAAATTTGCCACATCCGATGCGTAGCCGCCAACTGCACGAGCGAAAATGCACATGAGGCCGAAACAGGACGAGACGAGACTAGCGTTTGTCTTCGAAAGTTGGTGACATCCGTTGTCGTCTGTCGCAATGTCACATCCTTCGACGACAAAATCATCGTAGAAATGCAAACTGAGGACGTTGTGCACTTGGAGCTCCACACCGAAGCAGCATGCATACTGGAGCGCTAGAAGCCATGTAACTGGCAACTTGACGACCTCGAGCAGTCCGCCTCGTAGTTTCGTCTGCGATCCGACGTCCACATTGTCTTCATCGACTTCGCCTCGCTTTAGATCGGCGTAGTTTCCCCGAGGGCAGTCGTCGGAAGCAACGTAGAGCCATACGCCGACGATCACCATCAACACAGCTGGAAGCACCAGCGTGATTCTCCAGCCGTAGTTGTCGGAGACAGCGTCATTGATGGTCACTAGGTTGAAGAGCAGGGGGGTCACGAGATACGTCGCTCCAGCCCCCAGGTTCCCCCACCCAGCTGCGATGGCGTTGGCGCTCCCGACTACTTCCATCGAAAACATCGTCGATGTCCAGTACGTAGTTGGAACGAACGAGCATCCCACGAG
Source organism: Nothophytophthora sp. Chile5 (assembly GCA_001712635.2). NCBI lineage: Eukaryota > Oomycota > Peronosporomycetes > Peronosporales > Peronosporaceae > Nothophytophthora > Nothophytophthora sp. Chile5. Next base: position 1,651 of record MBAC02007246.1, read on the forward strand.
GCCGATGAAGAAGCGCACGACCATGAGACCTGAGTAGTTGGTCGCCAACGCTGCCGAGGCTACAGGCATCGCTCCTGCGACTAGCAGCACCGCCTGGACGGCACGAGACCCGTACCGATCACAAACTGGACCAATCGTCAAGCGCCCGACAATTGTTCCAGCGACAGCCACGATGTTCAAGTTGTCGACTTGGCCATCCGTAAGACCGAGATGCTCTTTAATCGTTGGCATCAGAGGGGGGATTGAGAACCAGCCGAAAAAGGCGATAAAGAACGACAGCCACGCGAAGTGGAACGCGCGCATATGAGGTCGCTGAAAGCTGAATAGTCGAATCTCCGTTGCCTTGTCGCCTTGACCAGGGTCCGTGCGAATCTCGAACGACACTCGACGAGGACGCCACTGGCGACGATCAACGTGCGGTGTGTTGGGATCCCATTCCATATTCCTGAAGCCCTCGAAGAGGCTGTCTCTGGAAATGGAGCCCTGATACGGTCCCGTACCCTGCGAGACTGCTGATTCCCGTTGTAAGCGGGGAAACATCTTTATCTTTATCGATACCCGCGAACGTGTTCTTGGGGCTTCAAACCCACTGACAGCGAAGGCTGCAGAAGAAGAATGAACCTGGTTGATGGTCGGACGATGTGGGCAGTAATAAATAATTCGGAAGCGCTGCGAGCGCTCTATTTCAAATCAGCAAAAATAGAATGATAAAAGTTGAGGTGTTGTACCGGTTTGGGTGTAGAGGGGTACGATCAATGTACCAAACACAGTGTAACTGGGTACGGTTTTGTACCCCTACACGGTCACGGGAAAACCGGTAATCGGACTAGTGACATAAAGAGTGACGGGTGTCGCTCTTTTGGGATCCTTGGATCCCTCGAATTTACGGTACAGTGTACCTAAGTGGCTGAGAGCGAGCTTCTAGCGTAAACTAAATGGGTAATTTATTGCTCTTGTATTGGTTTACATTTAGCACAGATTGAGCTACGGGTATCTTACTTGCAGGGCAAAACTGCCGACAACTATATTTTAGCTTCTAACCTCAAAAGCTCGCTCCCTTTGGCCGGGAACTTAACCAACTCAAGTTCGGTTAAATCGATAGGACATCGCTTAAGCTCTTCCTTTGTGCCTTTTGCTCTGTGATGGTCCCGGCGCACCAATTTTGTTTATGCTACCCAGGGTTTTGAGAGTGTTGTGGTATGGTGCTTCTAAGATTCACTGAGAGAGATACGCCCAGGAACCGCTAAACGCACCACCCCTGGGCGATAGCGACGCGACCCCCCCCCCCCCCCCCCCCCACACACACACACACAAATACACACAAATACACACGCAATGCGGAACAGGGGGGAAACGGCAGGCAAGCCAAATTGGATATCAAACCGTCGTCAAATTTAAATTTGATTCCGAAGTGACTCGAGATCCACCGCATCCATTTCTATTTTTGGGAATCGCTTGAACTTTTTCTGTCATGGCTAAATTAGCGGAGAATCAAAATAAATGTGCAAATGTAATGCCAACGACAAGGAGACTATTTGTTGAGTTGAATCCGCCATGACAACACCTCCAAGCAGTGGCGACAGTGACACAACCTGGGAGCTGCCATGCCACGCGATCCAGAGCTTTCCAAATCCCGAGGACGCGCATAATGCTATCAATGACTTTGCGCGACAACACGGCTACGCAGTTGTGGTCCAGCACACACTTCAATAAGAATCGACATCGTCGTCGACTGGTGTACCCATGTGATCGTCACGGCCAAAACCGAGCGTGTCAGCCGCGCCCTTGGAGCCAAGCGCCGAAACCTACGGCGACTCGGCGGTGCGGATGCCCCATGGTCCCCAACGTAACGCGTGTGAAGGAGAACGGCTCGTGGATTATCTAGCATGAGGGGGAATGAGACCAAGCATAACCATCCGCCAACAACCACACCGTCCTCGAATCCAATATATCGGCGAGCAGATCGCGGCGCTCGCGCGGTTGAAGCCATCGCATCTGACGCTGAGACTGGAATGCGAGTAGATCAAACGCTTGCTAGAGTATGAGCTGAACATCCTGACAAGCATCACGGCTAAATATATAACGAGCACCAACGCTCCGTCGCTACCCAACTTGGCGGGCGGTCTCGTATTGAACACCTGGTTTGTCTCATGCAGGGACTAGAGTACCGAAGCGGTATTCGCCTTGATGAATAAGGGTGAGTGGCCCACCTTTCGTTATGTTTAAGGAGACGCTGGAGATCTACACAGTAAAGCACGACGTGCTTGTAATGGATTGCACGTACAAAACTAATGGGTTCGACATGCCTCTGTTCAACATAGTCGGTGTGTCGGGAATGAATACCACTCTGCATGTTGCGCAAGTTATTCTGCGGGGTGAAATGGAGGCGGACTTCGTTTGGACTCTAACGGAGCTCAAGGACATGCGCAGAGAAATGGATATACAGGATCCCAAGGTGTTCATCGTCGACCACGACCTTGCATTGCTCAATGCACTGGAACGCGTGTTTCCTCCAGTTTCTGTGCTATTGTGTATTTGGTATATCATGAAGGACGTTGAGAAGCACGCATGAATTCACGCGTTCCTTCAGGATGTGTACCCTGAAAATTTGACTGCTAGAGCTCAAAATGGCGCGATTCAGTAGATCACCGAGAGTTTTGTGATGCATTCGTAACTCTTCTGTATACTCTCAGCAAGGAAAAATATGTCATCCAGCACAAGCATCTCCATCATGTCCAGGGCTGAGGTAGCATACGTTGACGAGGTGTAGCTCGATAATTGGAAGCAGCCGATTGTCCACTGTTACACAAACGAGGTGATGCGTTATGGCATGCACACTACCTCAAATGTTGAAGGCTACCACTCAGCATTGAAGTCGTCGATCGCTTCCTCCACCGGGGATCTCATCACGCTCCACACGCGTGGAGAAACGCGAATCACAAGTGCCGTACAGCCCTCTCGGACGCTCAAGTGAAGACCAGGTCGCAGCTGAGGCTGTCCTCTCTGCGGATGTGCACAAAAACGCTAACGGTCTGGCGAAACGCTAACGATACAGTGAAACTCTAACGTTCAATACTTGTAACGGGGCCGCTGCCACCGTCACGTAGACTATCTCGGAGCAGATAGAGGAAGCGCAGTCTTCGCTGAGGCCGAAGACTTGAGGGTTTTGAAGCAAATTTGACTCTGATTGAAATTAAGTTCGATCCCACAGGATCGAACCTAAGCCGAACCTAACTGTCGACCTCCCATTCGGGGGCTCGACCCTGATTGGCTAAAACTAAGAAATGTAGGGCATCTGTCCAATCACAGACTACCGAATCACTGCTGTGATTCCTACCTACTTTTGTAACAGAGGATATCCTCTTTTGTAACAGGGAACACCCCGTTACAATACTGATATAGTATCATGTTTGGCTAGCTTGTCTGTTTGCCTGACCCCTGCCCCGCATTTTGTTGCAGGGGTGGTGTCGCCATCGCCAGGGGTGGTGCATTTAGCATTTCCTTTGCATGCAAGCTGACTGATGGATATGGGCCAGACACACTGGCTCTAGTGTGCTCCATTGCTCTTGCGTTTGAAACGACTCAAGTGAACGATGGGGCTCAAGCGGGTGAGACGGCTCAAACATACGAGACTCTTCAAGCGTACAAGGTGGTCAACCCGTACGAGATCCTTCAAACGTCTGAAACTGTTCAAGTGTGCGAGACGGTTCAAGCGTATCAAGTTCGAGTATGTGAGTCGTGAGTGCTACAGTGTGTGTGTGTGTGTGTGTGTGTGTGTGTGTGTGTGTGTGTGTGTGTGTGTGTGCGTGTGCGTGCTGGTGTACGTTGGCGGGTGTGTGAGGGGTCGACCCATACCCCAGGAGTTTCAAGCGCATGGAAGTTCACTCAATAGCTTGGAGTTCGGTACGCTGCAAACCGTTTTCCGTATGCTAGAATCTGGGTGAAGATGCGCACTTAACCCAGTGGGACATGGTGGTATCGGAATTCTTCCCCTTTATTCAAGCCACCTGAGCCTCCCATTCCGTGGGAGCTTTTGCTAGGTGGCGACGGTAGTCAATCTAAACCCAGGATGGATCGTCCGAAATGAAGCAGCGATAAAGTATCACAGGTAGGGCAGATCCAACCCAGATTCAAGGGAGCTCTAGGGCAGAACACTGGCAGAGGCGCGGTCAACTAGCTAGCTTTATTTTCTCCTTACCATGATCAGTCAATCTTTTTAACCCAATCAAGAAGTCTATCCAGCTCGGCACAAGAGTCCCACAGTGCTCTTCGGTCGATTCGTCTCGATTTGTGGTGAATATGTGGGTGTTCTAGTTGTTGCAGGTTTAGATTGAGGAAGTATGAGCCCGGGAATCTTGCGTGTCAATGTGGATATGAAGTGAGTGTAATGCTGTTCGCACGTACCGTCCGAATAACGTGTCGTGAGTACTAATACCCTTATATTGTTATATGTGCGTGTGTGTGGCCACTAATGGTCCGTAAGTAGATGCGAAGCGACGAGCACACTAGAGCAATGTATACACTAGGGCCTCTAGCGCATATACCCTTCAGCGGGACTAGCGTGAATATGGGAAGGGGCTGGGCATGCGAGAGAAACTTTGTAACAGTGCAGTCACAGAGCGGAATGCGCTGAGGAAGCACTCAAGTTCCTGGCCGAAGGGAACGAACTTGTGTGGTTCGATGCTAAAATATAGCCATAATTAATCCCCTTTGTTTTGGCAGTTTCACCCTGCAAGTAAAATACCTGTAAATCAAGTAAACCTATACAAATGCAATAAACAACACATCCCATACGTAGTTTATGCTAGAAGATCGGATGAGTGGCTTCCAGCCACTTAGGTACAACGTACCACATATCCAGGGTAGTCTTTGTCACTAAACCAATTCTACTATTGCCCACTTCATTATGTGAACTTTAACCTTTTCAGTAAAAAAAACAAGCAAAACCTCCAAGATTAGACGGTCATTGGCGTATTTTTTTTATGCAAATAACACGAATTGACGCCGATATGACTCTTAGTGTTTCATCATTTTCAAGAGCCTAGAGGTTTTTCGCAATGAAACCATTGTTTAGCGATATTAGACCATTTGTTTTATGAAATGCTTACTCAAGTATTGCTTGCCCGTGCCGTGCCGACTCGGGGGATGCGCAGTTGTGTTGAGGCGGTTATAGGAAAGCGTCGGGTATGGACCATCGAAATCTGAAATGGCGCCAATATTTCAGGTAACTAATCTATGTTTAGTCGAGCCAGCCCAAAGTTTGCAGATAAAATAACGCCACTATTTTGCAGCTGTGTGACAGCAAAGTTATGCGTTTTCTGAATTGTCCTTATCGACTAAATTTGTATTGCAGTGTGGGGCCAGACAAACGCCCAGCCTGTCAATATGTTTGGCACGGATTTGGGTGTGTGAACTGCGGTTCCAGCCGCTGTTTCTTTTTAGCACGACCGTTTTATTCTTCTGGTGCGACCGTCGAATTGTCGCCATTGCGCTCGTAGAGTTCAAATCCTTCAACGTGTTATACCAATACATGTATCATAAAATGATCATTTTAGAGCACGTCCAGTGACTTTCACTCAGTGCTAGCTTGAATAATTGTCCATAGCACTGCTTCTGAGATGCAGGTACTCTACGTTTATTTTGTAAGGTTCCTAATACACCACCTTATAACCCAAAACGATTATAATTGTCCATACAAATTCTGGTGTCGAGCTCGCTTATGGGCGCGCCGGAATATCAACGTACTCAATGGTGCGACGTGTGAGAATCAGAGGTGCTTGCTTGACTCCGGGTCAGCATGCTGAAGACCGTCACACGTGGCACTTTGCGCAGGAATGATTCACTCCAGCTTGGAGGTATTGAGGAATAACGCAACACGCGGGATTGCGAGGGCTCAGCCACTGCACGGAATGAGGGAGGAGTCGACTTGAGCTGCTGTCCGCCAAATCGGAAGTGAGCAGGTAAGCGGCCTGCGCAGGGTGCCGACAGCACGGCACTCCTCCCCGTAAACCAAATGTATTGATTCTGTTATGCTCCGTGCACACGCAGGTGCGGAAGGGTGTGCGCAACAACGCCCGAGATCTTCACCCAGCATGAGTGGTTAGCATGAGGCCGCAGGCTCTCGTGCGGTCAGGACGCAGGCTGCGACTGCTCCGACCAGGCATCGTAACCGTGCAACGGCACGGACGCCAGCAGAATCTCGCACGGTCATGACGCAGGCTGCGACTGCTCCGACCAGGCGCCGCACCCACGCGGGGGCACTGGCGCCAGTAGAATCTAGCAGGATCTCGTGCTCGAGGAGTCGGCGACTCCCTGCACACGCGAGCTTCGCGTGTGCAGGATCCAGGAACTTGCGGTAACAGGATCACAGCCTGTCGCCAGCGTGACGGCGCAGCGTCCGCTCTTACCGTGCAGCATCACGGGCAAGTTCTTGTCGTGCAGCGTCACGTACAATTGAGTCACAGGTGTTGCTACACCTCACAAATGGCTTGCATTACCCCGATGCCAGCAGCAGCAGTAACTATTGTTTGTGTATGGTACTATACATTTTGTTCCAAAGTCACATCAAGTTTAATAATAGGGCTTGGAATAACAAAAAATAATTGGGAAGCCAAATATGCCAAAATGACCAAGCAAAAGGAGCAACTTTGCAGTGGAAGACCAGCGCGTTTCCGATATGTGCCATCTCTTTAGGGAACTGACCTCCAAGATAAGATAAACAACTTTTGCAATTGAAAAAGAACGAGATAATATTTTGCACATATGATTCCCCCAAATGCATGCCGTGGTTTGACGCTTTGAAGACTCGCCGCCATTCCCTCACGCTGCCAGTTCTCACCTTTCTTCTCCTCGCTGTCCGCGGCCTCCTCCAAAAACACCAGCGATGCCAACCCGCAATACACACCAAACGATTATGCCATAACCCTACAAACTCCACCACGTCCAGCAATACTCCTGCCCTATACAGTATAATTCGTAAATTCCACCTCTGTCCCTCCAACACAGGCAGCAAGCCCCAACCCTGTCTTGTACATCTTAATTCGTAAACTCTGCCACCAAGCCCAATCCTGTCGTATACATCTTAATACGACCTCCATCGCTGACCCTCCCATCAGATTAGGCTGATGCAATCTGATAAAATTGTTTACATAACTTGCTTTTAGTGGCCATGAACTTTGCTGAAAAACTTCAGTACTTATCATTTTCTAAAAGGTTTTGATGCAAATAAAAAATGGCGTTCGAAAACCCATGATGTCCTAAGCTGTCAATGACATTAACAAAGGTACGCAAAACTTCCTCAGACCTCTATTTAAGGTTCGGTAGCACGCATAATGACAGTTGACCTCCACCAACTTACAACCTATCGTTTGTAAGCTCGGAAATCAGCGGTAGTCACCTACTAGTAAGTCATAAAAGTGCGAAAAGTACAATCTGATCCATGCGCCTACAAACACAGTTTAAACTTCGTTTCTCTTTGTTTCAACTGCGAATTATAGAACTAAATCTCAATTGACGTCAATATATATATCGTATATATAAAGTGTCACGTTTGAGGTGGACGTTTGGAACTGTTAAATTGAAGGCAAATACCGAAGTGAATTAATTTGGTTAAGTGAACTTTTGCATACTCAATCTCTTCTCTGGTATCTGCAGATCACGAATATGCCTTGCTCTCAGCCTGCCGACACACGTGGACTGCGTTAACCTGCGCCAAAGTCTCACCTTCAGATCCACCCGATCTGGTTGAAGTTGTCTTTGCTTGCCCAATCATATTGCAGATGCAATATGATTCACCAATCACATCACTGAATGCGCGCTCCTGAACCAATCACCAATCAGGACCCGTGCCTCCTCGTGCTCAGAGTCACCAAACACGGGCCAAACGCGTGCCGTCCGTATAAGCGTGCGTTAACAGTGCCTGATCAACAGGAATGCCGAGCCGAATGCTGTCTGCGGTATTAGAAGCCTCTGTGGGACAATAAAATTGCTAGCTTTGTTTTTGCAAGGGACTTGGAGAAGCGCAGTCGTTTGATTTTTTTACTGGCTGGCTGGCTGGCTGGCACAATAACTACAAAAACTCCAAGTCCACATAGTTGCTCGAGGATTTTGCTCCCTGACCCTGTGAAAGTCTGCCAGGAAACGATCAAGGCGAAAAATTGCTGAACGTGGTGGGTCAATATGCCATATAGTAGGTTGCAGCTATGTATATAATCTTTTGTGGGTTTTGCTCAGAGTCCATTCGGCATTTTTAGTGCACAAAGGAGGCCACTATATCCGGCTTTCTCACGAAAAAGGAGTACCGATCCCTCACTCAGCAACTTAAACGACCTGTCGTTGCGGGTGGTGCACGCTGTCGTCTCCGTACTCGGTGGCCGCCACGCTCCCGTGCACCGAGTTGTCCTTGTCCAGGCTCTTGCCGCCATTCTTGGACCAGATGGAGCCCTCGCTGTCAATATGCGTGCCAGCAGTTGCCAGCGCAGCAACCGCCACGAAGATGCTCAAGTACTTGAATCCTTCGGCGCGTGTGTCCACGGCCTTGAACAGGAAACCCCAGCTGAGGCCACCCATGTTGCCGCCCGCACCCACGATCCCCGACG
>MBAC02007250.1:0-12915 GCA_001712635.2 Nothophytophthora sp. Chile5
ATCATGAATGTTGGTCACTGACCGCCTGCCCGCCACGTGTATTGTGTACACTTCCGGCCCGCAGGGCGTATAGCGATATCCGCCTAGCTGTATACAGCCTCCGTATACAGTCTCTGTGACCACACATAAAGTAACCCAGTTACGTTTGGGTCATTGACCGTGTAACCCCGTTACAGATGAATTATGGTGCACAACTATTACCGGCTTATTCCAAGAAAGGTCAACGACAACCCAATTTTTGCACATTAGTTATAAACGACGACATCGGTGGAATGGTTTAGCCGCACGCGCTTCATCGCGGGTTCGAGTTTGCGTGCAGTGAAAATACAGAAGGATCTGGAACCACCCTGTAAGTTCTTTTGTTGGTAACAAGGAAATTGATAATGAAAAAATAATACGACACTAGATGTTGGCACACGCTGCTTCTTGGTTGCATCCCTCCTCGAACGCGTCGAGGTAAAGAGCAACGATCTCCTTAAGCTCCCTGCTGCGCTGTTCGATCTTCCGCACTCCGTCGCGAGGAACATCCAAGCCGCACTGTATCATGGATTTCTTGGGCCAGTTGTCCCTTTTTTGTCCTTCTCCAAATTGACCAGCCGAATTCACTTTGCCACAATTTCGAAAAGAAATTCTTGCCAGGGTTGACAAGCTTACCAGACGACGAAGTCCCAGTCTTCCAGTCACCTTTCCGCATGGCTTCCATGTTGCGGCGCTCTGCTAGCCGACTCCAGTGCTATTTGATCCGCTGAATCGGAAAGCAGTCTGCAGGCTGCACTTTGTCAGTAGCATTAGGGAATAATCTCACATTTGTCCGTAGATCGCGGGCAGTGTCCTCCACATCCACATCCCCACCACAGTGACCGCTAGCGTTATTCATCCAAAGAACCCTTGAACTCGCGAATGGGCCGCCTGGTCCCTAGCACCGTGGCTCGCGAAGCCACTCACTCATCAGGCGTCCGTTACTTTGGTGAAGTCCGGTAGCACACACCGGGTGCCGTGTCTTGAAGATGCTGGACAGGATAGCTGGAGTTCATATTCTTGAAAATGAGCATCGGACAAAGGAGGCGGGCGTCGTTTCCATCCTTCAATAAGACGGGCATGGTGATGCCCTCACGAGCTTACACGTTCCAATGAAATGACCACGTCAGTTTCAGCTTACCACCGCACAGTTGCACACATAGCATACCTGACACGATGCTCCGGTACTTCACCGACTGGGCACCCACGAAGTTGAGCGCACTGCCGTCGTCGAGGTCGATGACAAAGTGGCTCTAATCCACACTGTACTGTTGATCCGGATGCAGGGTGTCATCTTCGAATTGGCGCTTTAGCTTTCCCAGGTGCTTTGCCACTGATCTGTCAATCTGCATCTGTTTCTCCACACTGACTTGCTTCTTGCTCTTGTAGCGCCAGTAGACGATATTGTAGCGCTCGAGGAAGTCTCGAACGCGTTGAGGAGTCAATAAGGATGTGAACGGTTTGCTCTTGACGGTGAAGCGGGTGTTGAAGCGCGGATGCTCGCTGTCTTCGATGAAGGTGACCCCAATTTCAGCAACGGGATGGTTGGATAGCTTGACACCAACACGTCGAAGCCGCTTAAACTCAGTCAATAGGAGAGGGTAGAGCCACTCCCAATGCTCACCGAGTCTCTTCCCCCTTCCTCCAAGAGCTTTCACGACGAACTGGTGTCAAACCCGCTGCTGGCTTGTTGCATACTGTAGCTATGCTGGGTCTTCGAGGCTGGTTGTTGCCACTTCTCGCTTCTTCCATCAGTCACGAGCCTTATTCAGGTTAACTCTCCTGTCTAACGAGCGGAACAAAGCGTGGAAGAAGTCTACGGTGCGACCATAAAGCCCTTGAACCGCGAAAGCCTGGTCAAGCTCCATCCTGTTGGTGCACCGAGCTCGATCACACAAAGGGACCACCTGCTGCAAGTTTCGTGGTGCTTCGTCTGCCATGGGTGTTTGAAAGTGAAAGCGTGCAGCTTAGCACTAGACTTGCGAATTGCTGGTTGAAAGTTTCCCCGATCGGGTGGTTGGCTGGTGTGATGGCTGGCGAACTGGTGGGGTTTGACGCCTAAATTTAGGTGCACGACGAATTAAGGTGTACGTACTGCGTATTCTCGATTAAGTACGATGCATGACTATTCAAGTCACGCGACGAATAAGGGTGAACGATGTACTTAAGTGGCTGAGGGCCACTCGTTAGATCTTCTAGCATAAACTGGACATGAGATGTGTAGCTTACAGCATTTGTATGGATTTACATTTAGCACAGATTAAATTTAGTTTACCGGTATTTTACTTGCAGGGTGAAACTACCGAAACTAAGGATATCAATGCAGTCCGTTTTTTTTGCTGTTAACCACTCAAAGCTTGTTCTCTTCGGCCGGGAACTTAACCGAGCCAAGTTTGGTTATAGTGATTGTACATCGCTTAGCACTTCCTCTGTGCACTGTGTTCTGTAACGACCCCGTCACATCATTAGCTGAGTGTCTTTTTCAGTGGTATGAGCAGCGGCTATGTATCCCAGCTGCTTCCGAGAACGACCGGCAACTGCGCTCCGACATGAAAGCGGGCATCGACATCACGCTAGTATAGCGCCTGGAATTCTAGTTGGCATCCTCGAGCGTCCGCTGGACACACTTCTGACGGCAGCTGAATGGCAGCCCTGTGAGAGACTGCTCGCACGCTGAACGCCAAAATCAATGCCAATTTGCCTGCGATTGATGGCAAATAAGCCGGCATCCCTATGGAAATGTTGGGCTGGACGTCACTCCATCCATGCGGATAAGTATCGTTCGCTGGTCGAAACATACGTGCAGCTCCCCAAAGTTGGTGGTAAAGTGGATTCGTGCATGCCTGATGCACTGCATCGGGGAGAAGGTAAGCTGCTGCAGTAGCTAATTGACAGGACTGCATTTATTTCATGTTTTCAGGTGCGATCAGTAAAAACCAAAATAGCTCTCAAAGTGCCCACATGTATAGCTGGACCCCTCCCATTCCTTGAGCATCATCTTGACCGGCTGGTTGGTGTGACCGTTTGATCACGCGCACTTGGTCGACCGTTTCCGCGCTTTCTGGGGTGCTGGCGGGCGGACCACGGCAATGAGGACAAGTGGACGTCGCCCGGATGACCACGTCATTCGGATGCGCCTCCAAGAGCGCCAGCAACTCCTCCTGCGCATCGTCCGGGTGGTCGGTCTCGACCTCCTCCCAGAGTGCATTGCTTAGCACCGCCATGGCGTTGCTGATGTGATATGGCGCGTTTGGGTGCGTGCCGCTCCAGACGCGTTCGTGAGGCTGGAGGCTGGTATTGGAATGAATTATAGGTGGCCGGCGGCCAGAGCTCTGATAAATCAGGAGCCCAGACCGGCTGCACGGCGCAAAATCAGAGGTGTCCTGCGCCTGTTGGTCAGTAGCCCTCACAATGTGTATCCTCCTGTCGGTTCTTGGAATCTAGGTGACGAAACGAGCCCGCGTGTCTTCAGACCACGTCGACTTCCCAGATCTGAAATGTTTCAGTCAATTGGTTGTTCCAGGAGTCCATCGTTGTTCCCTTTCCATCCAAACATCACAATATGCACTCTGTTAGTCCTATCTCTTCTCTCGACCCGGACATAGGACGCAACAATCACTCATTCTTCTCTTCGGACCAAACTTCGGCCGGCATCGGCCCAGACCTAAGGCCGCGCAGTCCACTCTCTTTCTCTACGGCCTGACTAAGGTCGGGTACAGTCCATTCGGCATCTTCGGCCTGACCAAAGCCGCGGGAGGTCCGTTATTTGTAGTCGGCCTGACCAGACCCGGTGACAGTCAGTTGTTTGTGTAATCGGCCTGACCAGGGCCGATAAACGCGCGTCACACTTCAGAGAAGCGAATATGTAACAGTCCAGGGGCATTCGGGGTCAATACACAATCTGCACTTCCCTCGGTGACGGGGGCATTCGGTCACCAGAGAACATGTATAGCAACAACCACGCAGTCGCTATGAGTCTTTCGCAATTCCCCGCAGCAACGTGGCATTTAGCTACCGCGGGTAAAACATGAAATATGCAGCACTAATTACTCAGTCCCCGCATATGAATATGGAATAGCGAGGTCACACCTGTGCCGAAGTTCTAAATCACTCGCTAAGTGGGGCTTAATTTTCTCCCTGAGTCCCCCTGATCCCGCCGCACACCTCACATCTCGACCTGCGCACGACTTTGGAAAAGGGTTTGATTGACACAGTTAAACTTGCGAACTTGGGGGAGCACGAATCTTGCGACCGCGAGGCAAACCTGCAGGAGCGCCTATGTACTCAACAACCACTTGAATCTTGAAGAACACGGAAGAACCCTGTCGAACGTTGAACTTGCGCAAGGGTCGCTTGCGGTGGGTTGATCTTTCGGATTCTCAAATCTGAGTGAAACATCTCAGACTTGGATCGACTCCATGCATACTGCTGGGTTCCAGGAGATCAGCGCTTGATCGATCTGTGACACATCATGAATATGAACCGAGGCGTCTACGTGAGTTCACCACTCGTGGTGGCACTTGTTGTCGACCGACATCGGGCTTCGCCTTGAGGATCAATGACTCAGAGGGATTACCTCCAGACTCTGCACGTATTGGCATTCTGCGGCGAGCACTCGTCTTGAAGATCTGGCACATGCTGGGGAACAGCACGTTTAAGGTCTTGGGTTTGAAGATGTGGAGAATCATGGAATGAGCCTTGGTCCGGGCGGTCTTGCATTAGACCGTCCCTTTCGAGAGGGTTCCTCTGTCTGGGGTAGCGGCCCCTCAGACTTGAGCGTCCTCCTCCCGAAGATCAACCAGTGGGGGCGAGGTTGCCCCAGACTGGGATATAACTCGGCTTGGCTCAGGCGAGACTGGGCGTGACCCAGACTCAGACTTCGAATTCCACTTCTCGCACGACCCAGACGCTGCTGCTCATGTCAGATTTCAGATCTCCGAAGATGATGTTTCCAGCGCACGACCAAAGCCACATTGCATCTCGATTCCAGTACTGGGTCTTCCACGACCATATCCTAACGACGTGCTCCACGCTCTCGATGGGTAGCTTCATGCGTTCGACAGGAGCTCTGGTTCATACGACGACGTGTCTTCAGCTCGATTCAATGCGCGAAGCGGTCTAGTTTCAGATGCCAAGCTTCCAGATACCAGGTCGAAGGTTGAGGCTTTCAGGACTCGCTTCGTTGCTGACGGTCACAGCTGGATTCACATGCGTGTCACGCTCAGCACGGGTATTTCTCGATCCACGCTGACACTCACACGCCTGGTAGGCACGTAATGCTATTAACACTGGTGCTTCTGCTTGATCCATCATTCAGCGGGTAGTTTTCACTGGCACATCGCCACACTGAGGTCTGTGCCAAAATCACCTTGAAGAGCTGATTGGCCTCCAGCAGGTTCTTGGTTTCCATCTCCGTTGAGGCCCAAGACACACAGAGCTCCTTGTCGAACGAGATGCGCGACGCCTTGGAGAAGATCATACGCACCAGATCGCAGTTGCCAGATTTCCACTTCTGCAGGGTACATAAATAACAGCCGAGTGTCAATATTGAGCAAACTTGACACGGAATGATTGCCGTCTTTCCCTCAATCGCAATCACATATAGCATGCAATTATTCAAGAACAAATCGTCACGCCCCACTTGTTCCACATGCCCATGTCCTTCGGGTACTGGCGCTGCAGCACGTCGCGGAACAGGCTGCGCGCCAGGGACACATCCTCTCGAACCAACTCGTTGAGTGTGGGCTGGGGTCCCAGCCAGCTCTCCTTGATGTTCTGCAGGTGCTCCATGGCAAGCTGCCACGACACTTTGCCAGACAGTTCGCCGAACTTCTTTTCCACCTGGCGGCTGTAATCCTGGCCGTCGTACAGCGTGTTTGCGCTGCGGTAGCTGCGGTCCGACGACATCATCCGTGTCTACAGCCGCCCAGTGGCTAGCGCCACAGCCCTACGCAGCGTCTCGGGTCGCCGCTATTCGGAGCCGCCGCCATCCGTCCTGTACGCCAGCCGTTTACGACTGCGCTGTCTTGAGCGCTCACGCAGCTCGACGCGTTGGTAGACGTCCTTGCTCTTGGCCACTGGATCAGTCGATGGCTTCGCACCCAGACATCATAATATTACCCCGTGCACCCGGAGGGGAATTTGCGCCGTCAGAGTCACGGCCTGTCTTTGGTTTTGCTGTTTTGGCGGGCGGGGTGGATGAATCCCCCCAAACGGCGACAGTTTGAACTGGCAGAAGGATCGCTTCCCCCAACCCTCCAGCGAAATAGCCCGATACGCCAACCAAGTCTGCCCGATCGCGGGAGTCCGAACGCCGAGTTTTCAGCCTCTAAAAGTGATGATAAAACCGCCTTTATTTTTAGGTCATTTAAAATCAAACCTAGCCCTAACAAGGACCCTAACAATGTGCACTGTTCGTTAGGGCCAGCTTGCCATGAAACCCCACAAAAAAATTCTGGAACGCTGCGATCTACTAGTACTTCAGATTCTCCTTCAGATTTCCGCATGTTAGACCGTTTCTAAATCGAACAGCCACCTTCAATTTGGGGTATCTAAACGGAAGAAACGACGGGAACGCTGGATCGACCATCACTCCTTTTCCTCCCCCTCTCTGCGCTGCAAGCAACCAAAACGACATCCAGCTGAATTGAACTGAGGCGGAAGGCAACATGGCGCAGGACGCAGGCTCCACGCGCGTGTGTGTGAGCGCCGTCATGCTCCTGCTGGGCGGCGAGGCGCGCGAGCTGCTGCTGTACCCGGGCATCTCGGTGCGCGAGCTGCAGCGGTGCGTGTGCGCGGGCTTCCCGGCGCTGGCGAAGGGCCTGGAGAAGCCCGCGCCGCCTCTTCCGGTGGCGGTGCGGCACGCGAGCAGCCACGTGTTCTATCCGCTGTCGCTGCTCTGTCTCTCGCCCGAGAAGTTCGAGGGCGCCGTCTACCACGTGGTGATGGAGAGCCGAAGCGAGCGGATGAGCGACGGCGACGACGCGGCGGAAGTAGCTTCCGCTTCACAGAAGAGCAAGCAAAAAGCAAGCCACAGTCGTAACCGCCATCACAGTCGCCGTGGCGGGAAGCAGAGCCACCCGTCGCATAAACTGGGGGCCGATCGCTCCGGCTACCAGCTCCAGCACGTGACCACAACCTCCGACGCGAACGAAGAGGACGAGGAAGTGGAGGCCTTCCATGAGAAACAGGTCGTTTTGGACGGAGAAAACGACGAAGAGGCAGGTTTGGATGATGAAGGTGTGCAGAACATCGACCTCACGGACTTTGAGCTACCGCAGTTGGTGAACGTGTTCACGCAGGCCTGTCCCACGGGCGCCTTGGACCGCACCACGTTTACCCGCTGCTTGGAGAAGATTCTATCGCAGGCAAGGCACATACTTCGAAGTACTGCGAGGGTTGAATACGTACTGTTTCATGGGAACTAACGTGGCGTTCCTTCATATGTGTGTGTTGACAAATTAGTCGGGACGGTACGACCTACAGGCGAGGAAGATGTTCACGCGGCTGTTCAAGATCTTCGAGGCGCGGAGCCGGCGCTCCGATATCGTGGACGTGGCTGATTTCCTTGGGGGGGTGTCCGTCTTTGCCTGTGGCGAGCGTGATGAGAAGATCCAGCTGACGTTTGAGCTGTACGACGTGGACGGCGACGGGTTCATCTCCAAGGAAGAGATGACGAAATACCTGACCGCCGTGTTCCTGGTGATCGGAGAGACCTCGCCCGAGCTGTTCCAGCAGAACAAGTGCGTTCCAAGTCGGCAGTTTTGTGTGCTTCTGTACTGGTATTGATCGTTACTGATCCGCTTTGTCGATGGTCGATGTGACGCCGTTTGCTTTTGTTTAGGGTGAACCCAGCTGAATTGGGCATTGTGACGGCAAGCCAATGCTTCGCGGAGTCGCATCTCAACCGAGAAGGCAAGCTGTCATACGAGGCGTTCCGAGAATGGTACTCGAAGCCTGGGCCGACGCAGCTGGTGGCACAGTCCCAAAGCAATGATGTCAGTGGCAACAATCGCGGGGTTGTCAATGGCAAGGTGGATGGAGCTGCAACTGGAATGCAGCCTTCAGAGGAGCTGGACTTGGATACGTTGCGTAAAGTGACGGGTCTGTCAGCTCTGAGTGCGTCGGACTTGTTCTCCGTCTTCAGCGCGTCCTCGACGACCAATGCGGCTAAGAAGGAAGTGCTGACGCGTGCGGAGTTCAAGCGTTGCTTCTATGTCATTCTGAAAAAGCAGAACCGGAAACCCACCCGTGAAATCGCGAGGTTCCTAGACCGACTCTTCAATGCTTTCGACGTGGATGAGGACGACGCTGTGGACTTCATGGAGCTGAGCAGTGGTCTGTCGGTATTGTGCGGCGGCTCCGGTGAAGAGAAAGTGGCGGCAGCTTTTTCGCTTTTTGATGCGGATGGCGATGGATATATCACGCAGCAGGAGATGGAAACGTATTTGGTTTCCGTGTTCAATGTCATGTACGAGACCACGGCGAATGCGAGAGAATCGATTGCGATTGACGCGAAGACACTGGCGCACTACACGACCCTGCAAGCTTTTGCGGATTCGGACATGAACCATGATGGCAAGTTGTCACTGGAAGAGTTTCGCTCATGGTACTGGATCCATGGCCAAAGCGACCAACGCGCGGTGCTCCCAGCTTCAGCTCCTACCCAGTATCAACCAGCAGTTGACCATGGTCATGCGTTGAGGTCCATTGACTTTGTGGCCTCCGTCACAACGCTGCGTGACCGAACACCGAGCGATGTGTTTGAAATCATCGCAGCGAAAGTGAATGAGGACGGCGTGCTTTCCCGGGAGGCGTTTTTCTCCATCTTCGATGAACTCGTGAGGGAAAGGGCAGCAGTCACCAAACACAAGTTGACGAAGCAGGAAAGTGTGCAGTTGAAACAGATTCTGGAGACCGTGTTCAATGGTTTCGATATGGACCACGACGGCTTCGTGGACTTCTGTGAACTCTCCAGTGGCATTTCGGTGCTGTGCAGCGGCTCCCAGCACGAGAAGATCAAAGCTGCGTTCACGCTGTTTGACATCAACCAGGATGGGTTTATCTCGCGCGAAGAAATGGAAACGTATCTGGCCTCCGTCTACCGGATTATTTTCACGACTTCCCCGGCCATGGTGCAGCAACTCCACTACGTATCTCCCGAACAGTTGGCTCAGATCACGACTGCAGATGCGTTTGCGCTTGCGGATGTGAACCAGGATGGACGCTTGAGTTTCGAGGAGTTTACGAAATGGTACAGCACTCAGAATATGCCCCAGTCGGCTGCACAGGCCCAACTCCAACCGTCTCAACGACCGACAGCTCCATCAAGTGGCGCTTCGTCGCCGCGGGTGACGTCCTCGTCGTCCAAAGGAGCGCTAAACGAGATGAAGGAGCTAACGAATCTTAGCGCGTACGATGTGAACGACATTTTCGAGTTTTTCCGAGCGTCTGCCGACAAGGAGGGCAGTTTAACCCACGCTGTCTTCTTCCGCTGCTTCAATAAACTGCTGGCCAAAAACGGACGGATCAGTCGCGATGTGCAAATGAAGACCCAGCAGCTGCTGAAGGAGCTCTTCGAATTGTTTGATACCGATAGGAATGGACTGGTGGATGTCCAAGAGCTTGGTGCGGGCTTGTCCATTCTCTGTGGCGGGAGTCGCGGTGACAAAGCGAAATCGATGTTCACGCTGTATGATGTCAACCAAGACGGCTACATTTCCCCCGAAGAAATGGTCTCTTATCTGACGTCGATCTTCCGAGTGATGTTCAAGGCGTCTCCGGATCTCCCAGTGAAGACGGGGATGGCTCCCGAGCAGCTTGCGAAGGTGACAACAGCGGAATGCTTCCACGCTTTTGACCACAACCGCGATGGCCAACTGAGTTTTGAGGAGTTTCGTCGTTGGTTTGATCGACAGAACCCTCGAACTCAGCATCAACAGACCACAAATGGGCACGGAGAGTCGTCGTCCAGTGTTGCTGGTGCTGCGTCGCTGGAGTCGAGTGAAGCTGTCGCCTCGGGTGCCATCCCAGTCGAAGTTGCGAAGAAGCTGTCGGGATTGAAGGATATGCCGCTGGAAAAAGTATCGGAGCTCTTTGCCTCTGCTGTGAATGGGGGCGATCAAATCTCGCGACGCGCGTTTGACGAGTGCTTCTACAAATACATCAGTGGCAACTCGGCGTCTAAGACGTCAGCAGAAGAGAGCACGCGTGTGCACGAAGTGATTGACCGCCTCTTCACTGCGTTCGACACCGACCTGAACGGAGTCGTGGACTTCAACGAGCTGATGAGTGGGCTGTCCATCCTGTGTGGCGGCTCGAGTCGGGACGAGAAAGTCCAGGCGGCATTCAACATGTACGACGCGAATGGAGACGGCGTGATCTCCGAGGACGAGATGACGCACTACCTCTGCTCGGTGTTCAAGCTGCTCTATGCGCTGGACCCTTCGCGCCAGCAACAGCTTGGCATCTCGGCAAACGCGCTCGCCGCGGCGACAGCCAACGAGATTTTCGCGGTAGCTGACGATAACCACGACGGCAAGCTCACCTTTGATGAGTTCCAGAAGTGGTATTCGCAGCCGGAGCAAGCGTCTTTCAACGATATTGTGGCGCCTCTGGACCTGAACGAAGTGCGCCAGCTCACGAACCTCGGCAATTTGGACGTGGTGGAGGTTTTCGAGCGATTCGCAGAGCATGCCGATGAGGAAGGGATGCTGGACCGCACGTCGTTCGATAGTTGCTTCTTCGAGATCATCGAGATCGCGGCGAACCCTCGCACGCAAATCGAAAAGCTGCGCGCGAAAGTGGTGGCGGACCGGCTCTTTGACGTGTTCGACCGCGACGGCAACGGCCGAATCGACTTCAGTGAGCTGGCCAGCGGCCTGTCCGTGCTGTGCAAGGGTGCACGGGACGCGAAGGTGAAGGCTGCGTTCCGTCTCTACGACTTCAACGCCGATGGATTCATCTCACTCGATGAGATGAAGCGCTACCTGACGTCCATCTTCAAGGTGTTGTACGAAGTGCAACCGGAAATGCGACAGGAGACAGGCGTGACGGCCGAAGAGTTGGGCGTGGTGACGGCAGAGCAGGCCTTTCTGGAAGCGGATTCGAATCGCGATGGCAAATTGAGCTACGACGAGTTCTTGACCTGGTACAATTCCCCTGCACAGGCGGGAATCAGCAGTGCCGTGGCGAAGAACGCCGTCGTGGATTCGTCGCTCCATTGGATGCCGCTGAACGAGATCAAACAGCTGACGAATCTCGCGCAATACGAGCCGGAGGAAGTGTTTGAAATCTTTGCTGGCGAAGCGGATCAGGAGGGCTTGCTTTCGCGGGCATCGTTTAATGAGAGCTTCCGCAAAGTGATTGAGGGCCAGAAGATGAAGACCAACTCTGCATCAGCGGCCAATCCTGCGACTCAGGAGAAGCTGCAGGAGGTCATCGATGGGCTCTTCGATCTGTTTGACACAGACAGTAGTGGGACTGTGGACTTCGGCGAGCTCGCGAGCGGGCTGTCTGTTCTCTGCGGTGGCACGAAGGACCAGAAAGTGGAGGCAGCGTTTTCGCTCTTTGACTTCAACGGTGACGGGTTTATCTCGCTGGACGAGATGACTCGCTACCTCACCTCGGTCTTCCGCGTGCTGTTCCAAGTGTCACCAGACACGCAGTCTCTGGGTGTGTCCCCTGAGGAACTGGGTGAGGTCACTGCTCAGCAGGCATTCGCCGAGGCAGACCAGGACCACGATGGGCAGTTGACGCTGAAGGAGTTCCAGCACTGGTACCAACAACCAGGCGGGATTGGCGAAGTTGCGAAGAACGGCGAGCAACTGTTTAGCTTGGCGGAGGCGCGGCGGCTCACCAACCTGGAAGCCTTTTCGCCGATGGAGGTATTCGAAGCGCTCGCGGACTGTGCCGACGAACAAGGATACGTATCGAGGGAGGCATTCGATGGCTGCTTCCGCAAGATTATCTCGGCGAATCAGGGCATCAAGTCGGAGGAGTACCAGCGCATTAATGCTATCTTGAAGCGGCTCTTCGAACTTTTCGACGTCGACAAGAACGGCCTGGTGGACTTCAGCGAGATCTCGAGTGGGCTGTCAGTGTTCTGCGGCGGCTCATCGGAGGAAAAAATCCGCGCAGCGTTTGCGTTGTACGACTACAACGCCGATGGCTACATTTCCATGGAGGAGATGACGCGCTACCTGACTTCTGTATTCAAGGTCTTGAAGGAGGCCTCGCCTGGCGCGCTCCAGCAAATGGAACACGAATCCCCCGAGGAATTGGGTGTGCGGACGGCGCAGCAGGCTTTTGAGGAAGCGGATCTGGACCACGACGGGCGCTTGAGCTTCCCGGAGTTCCGCAAATGGTACACACGGTCCAGCGCTGCCAACATCGAGCGGCTGATCCAGAACAACATCCCAGAATGGCTGTCACTGCGTGAGGTGCGGCGTCTAACAAACTTGGGGTCGTTTTCGGCGGAGCAAGTGCTGAATACATTTGCCAAGTTCACGTCGGCAGACGGCACGATGGACAAGGACACGTTTCAACAGGCCTTCGGACACTTTAAGGTCGAGTCCTCTTCGGCCAAGGCGGGAGATCGGCTGCAACTGCTGGTGGACCGTCTCTTCGACCTGTTCGACAAGGACAAGAACGGGCTGGTGGACTTCAACGAGCTGGCGAGTGGGCTCTCGGTGCTCTGCGGTGGCAGCCAGACCGACAAGGTGCGGGCCGCGTTCAACCTTTACGACGTGAATCACGACGGCTACATCTCACTGGGCGAGATGCGGCTGTACCTGACGTCAGTCTTCAAGGTGCTCTTCGAGGTGAATCCAGAAAGCGAGGGGCGAATGGGCGTGAGCCCCGAAGAGTTGGGTGAGATCACGGCGGAGCAGGCTTTCG
>MBAC02007257.1:0-15495 GCA_001712635.2 Nothophytophthora sp. Chile5
TGCATTGAACCGAAGATGGCGACTACGAAGCCCGTGCTGACGTTCGTGACGGGCAACAGCAACAAGCTGAAGGAGGTGGTGGCCATCCTGGGGACGGACTTCCCCTTCGAGCTGCGCAACCAGGCCGTGGACCTGCCTGAGCTGCAGGGCGAGCCGGCGGACATCGCCAAGGAGAAGTGTCGGCTCGCGGCTCAGCAAGTGGAGGGCGCCGTGCTGGTGGAGGACACGTCGCTCTGCTACAACGCGCTGCAGGGCCTCCCAGGTCCGTATATCAAGTGGTTCTTGGAGAAAACGGGCCACGCCGGCCTTAACAACCTGCTGGCCGCCTACGAAGACAAGTCCGCCTACGCCCAGTGCATTTTCGCCTACGCGCCGGCTGGAGCCGAGCCCCAGGTCTTCATTGGCCAGACACACGGCAAGATCGTACCGGCGCGCGGTCCCACTACGTTTGGCTGGGACCCGGTCTTCCAGCCGGATGGGTACGACCAGACGTACGCCGAGATGGAGAAGGCCACGAAGAACCAGATCTCGCACCGCTACAAGGCGTTGCAGGCGCTCAAGGCACACCTCATTTAAGCCGATGGCGCAGTAAATTGAAGCACGTGTGTGTGTGTGGTGCTGATAGCCTTACTTTGCAGCCCTTTCGGCCAACTGCATGGTGATAGCTTATGGGCCTGGTGGATATGGGGAACGTGTTGCTCCTTGTGAGGAGCTAGTATACCGGTGCAAAAGTCAATGCCCTGCGATCCCCTGTGCTTACATAGTTGAGCGACATGCTTTCGATTGAGATCGTCGACATCAAATAGCCCTGCGAGGCGCGGAGTGACAAGAACGTGTGCAAGGACAAGAGCAAGCGCCAGGTCTGAGTTTCCTGGGCTTGTCGCTCGAAATTACTACCACGTCCATGTAAAGCCCTTGCTTGCATTGAGAAGCCATGAGGGAGGCCAAGTTCCCAAGAGTCGAAGCAAAGTGCATGATGACCCGGCGTGGTTGATGTCTGCCTGCCACTTCAAGCTTCAATTGCAGAGATGATTTGTCATAGCATACATAAACACTTATATCTCCGAATGAGCTCCGAACCTAGCACAACGCATGCTTAACATACATATTTAGTTTAGTCTATATTCAAGGTATATGCCAGATAAAGGAACTTCCGGAAACTACACAGTGTTCGAAGGTGTAGCGTGTCGTTTGCAAGAAGGCTGTATATAAGTGTGCCTTCATATCAAATATGTCATATCCCACATCCGACTTCACTCATCCATCCCCCAAAATCGAGGAAGATGTCGTTCGTGCCGCCTCCGCGCTTCGAGCGCATCACGCCCTCGGAGCTCGCCGACGTCCTGCGCAGCACCGACACGGCCACGCGGCGTCCTCTGATCGTGGATGTGCGTGACTCGGACTTCGCGGGCGGCCATATTCGCTCAGCAGTGAACCTCCCGGAGGACAACTTCATGGACGACGACGACGTGGACGCGCTCGTGGAGCGGTTCAAGGACGAGGAGTCCATCGTCTTCCACTGCATGATGAGTCAGATCCGCGGTCCTTCCTGCGCGCGTCGGTTCCTGTCGCGGATGGAGGTCGTACTGGACGACGCCGAGCACAAGCCGCGCGTACTGGTGCTCGCCGGCGGCTACCAGCTCTTCTCGCGGGTGAGGGAATCCTTAGCAGGCAACATGCGCTGCTGATTGTGAAGCCATTTGACTAAATACTCGCCTGCCTCTCTGCTTTGACGTACAGCTCTACAAGGATGAGACCGCGCTCATCGAGTTGGACTGAGACGAAAGCCTCAGTTCCTCAGCACAGGTCGCTTCTAAAGTGTATACCCTCATCTGCTTGGCTTTGCGTTGCCTCGTTTTGCCTTACACGCAGTAGTCGGTGCGTTGGACAGCCGGCGTCTGCTGCTTGGTGATGCAGTCGATGAGGAAACTCGCGTTGAGGCACTCGATCTTCTGCGCCTTGAGCTTCTTCAGCCACGCGTCTCGAGTCGACACGCCGGCTGGAAACAGCGCCACCACAGGCGCTTCGGACGTCGATTGCTTCGCTACCTCAGCGAAGTCCGTCGCCTTGGCGAGTGGGAGCACAGAGCCGCCCCCGGCAATGACGATGCGCTCGCACATATCCGACGGCGGCAGGCATTTCGAGTGGATGAAGAACCTCCAGCCGGTGAACGCACCGGGTTGTCCCGCCGCCCGCTCTTTCCGCCAGTAGGCCGGCGCTTCTGGCCAGATCCGCGGATCAATGAACTCCTTGTCGCCAGGAAGAGCTCCCCATTCGTGTGCAGCCTCATCCACGAACCTCCCCGCGGCAGAGCTGGCCTCCAGAAACGACGGCTTCAAGATCCACTACAGAGCACAGAAAGCAAGTCAGGATCGAGCTCAGTCATCTATGCACAGAGAGCACAGGCACATACCTTGCCGGACGCACACCCAGCCACGAACTTCTCCGTCCGCTTGAGTTCACTGCAGATGATGTGCGTGCACTTGCTGTCGAATTTGCGCCCGATTTGACTGACACTCGCGCCCAACGTGGAGATAATCGGCTCATGCACCGCCGCCTGCTCCCTGCTGCCAGTTAAAAGGAACAGGAACTCGCTCTTCGCCGGCGGCGCGGCTTCAATCGACTCGCTAGCTGCTGTCTCCTTCTTCCGCTTCTTGCTCACACTCCCGCTGCTCGCTTTGGATGCCACAGCCATCGACTCTTCGGTGTCAACACCTTTCCGCTTCTTGGCAGCAGCTCCCTTTGCAGATGGCGTCTTCCCCTTCGCTGGCGCCTTGGCCACTGGACTGGCACTCGCCGCCTCCAGCGTTCCCGATGCGTTCGCCTCGCTGCCACTGCTGATGCTGATCACGAGCGGGAGGTCCTTATCGCCAGGCTGAGCGTTCGTCGTGGTTGCTCCTGGTTGCTCTACAGCCACCGAAGTTTCCGGCATGGGCTCATCACCGTCTTTCTTTCGGGTCCGCCGCTTGGATGTCATGGTTGGCGTGTCGAACAACGTGCACGCAACTTCCTTCTCGCCAGCCGCGGTCGCCTTTGCTGTTGCCTTTGCTGCAGCAGCTGGAGTGGCAGTCTTCGGGTTGGCCGGGCTCTTCTTGTCAGTTGGAGTAGGAACGCGGTCCAGTTCCGTCAGAATGCCATCCACGTCAAAGCGCCCCTGCCCAGACTTGGCCGCTCTCTTCGACCTTTTCGAACCGGGTGTTAGTGTTGTTTTGTCCGTCACTTCTTGTTCAGGCTCGTCCTCGTCTTCCTTCACAATCGGCAGAGTCTTTGGCTTAGCAGCATTGAACCGGAAGGTATCTTCAGCAACGTGCTGCCACTGCGAAAGGCACGCGAAAATCCACTACACACACCGCAAACAGGTCAAGAGCAGCCGCATTAGTGCCAATATCGAAGCGCGGGGCTGTTACGATGGGAATACCACGCACCTCATGGCTCAAGATGTTTTCGAATCGCCAGCTCAGCGCCCTCTTGTACTTCTCGCCCGAGGCTTCGTTGCAGATCAGGTGGGTCGAGTGCGTTCGCGAGAGCACGGGGAGCATACAGGCGCCCGTAGCGTGGATAGCGACCTGCATCTCTTCCCGACTTGGGCTTGTTCGACTCGTGAAGCCGGACAGCGTGATGACAAAGTACTGCATCTCAACGATGCCGCCGAACGACCGCACGGGCCGCTCGATGGCCTCGGTGAACGAGGTTGGCTTGCTGTCTGGCGTGAGCCCCGCCAACACCCAGTAGATGCTGACGACGCGCTTCCCCTGCCGCAAGGCCTCATCGTACTCGAAGCCACCGCAATAGCGGCACACGACGAACGATGCGTTCGCGACCACTTTGCTCACAATCTCCTTGTATGAATCACCTTGCGGTACGTTGGCCACCTTGGCCTTCACGGTCTTCAGCACCTCCGAGATCTTCTCCTTCAGCAACGGAGCAATATGCTGCGCCAGGAGCACGATGGCCCCGGACAGCGAGCTCTCCATGCTGGCCAGTTTCTACAAATACACAAACGCACGCGATAATCTGACTGTCAACCCCTCGAATCACTCACTTCAAAGGCAAGACAAGACAGACAAGGGCGTACCTCGGGCGGCAACTTGCGGACGATCGACAGGTCCGTGCCGAGCTCCATCCGGGCCAACTGGTACACTTGAGAGCATTTGCTGAGGTTGAGGTCTTCCAAATGCAGTTCCGGGCGCGTCTTCCAGCTGATTGGCTTCCGTTTGGCTGCCTTCGAACTGCTTCCGCTGGTGTTGCAGGCAAAGGGGCCTTCGGGGACGCGACTATGGCGACGCACACACTCTTCAATCCAGCTGTAGGTCACGTGGTGCTGCTTTGCCAGACCGGCGCACTGCCCCATATACGCCACGACACAACTGGGCAGCGTGAAGGGCGGTCCTGTAGGTCGATCCGAAAGCCAAACACGCCAAGACTCGACGCCCCGCGAGACGTCTCCCTTCGCGAAGCTGAGCTGCAGTAGCTGCTGGTGCTCAGGCTCTTCCACAGCATTGGCCGACTCACTGGACTCGTCGGAAGACAGGATGTGTGTCGCGCCGTCGTAAATCTGTTTCTGGTCAACGATCTGGCCGCCGAAGTGCGCGATGAGGCCGTGGATGACCTTGCGCGGGTCCTTCTCGATGGACCCCGCCGCGATGGCCAGAGACGAGAAGAAGAGCGCCGGGTTGGCGCTGAAACGGTCCACCGGCAGCAGACGCTGCATCAGAAAGGTGCGGAACACCCATTCGGGCCGCACCAGCGCCACGAACCGCTCGTTGCGCTGCGCCATGAGCGAGTGGTACGCGCGAGGGTGACACACGATGTGCGTCGCGCTGCTGCTACTGCAGGCCGCGTCATCAAGCAACGTGGCGCCGCCGTCGCGGAGACACAGCTCCAGCGCCAGGAGCTCGGCGGCTTCCAGCTCATCCGGGTGCACTATGCACTGCAGCGACGTGAAGAGCGTTCGCTCCCTCATCGCACTAATTATCGTCCAAAATGAGGAAATGGCTGCCGGACTGGCGCCAAAGTGAAAATAGCTACCAGGAAGTCGAATTTGGCCTTCACTCTCCCAATCCTATCCAATAACATACTACCACCGTCAAGTGTGTGCTCTTCAACTGTGTCCTCCCGCCAAAATGGATCGGTCGTTCAATTTGCCGCGGGATTCATTTATGCATTTCAATCATGCAGGTAGTGGACCTCGTGATCTACGCGGCCCATGTGGTGCCCGTGGTGCCGCGCGACGTCGTCTTCGCGGACTACGCGGTCGTGATCCACGCCATGCGCATCGTGGCGCTCCTGCCTCGCTCCGAGGCCAAGCTGCAGTTCTCCGGCGTCGAGGAACGCCATCTCGACCAGCACATTGTCCTTCCCGGCCTCATCAACATGCATACGCATGCGCCTATGACGCTGCTGCGCGGCCTCTCGGACGACAAAGCGCTGCATGACTGGCTGGCAGACGACATTTGGCCCACGGAGCGCCAGTTCGTCAACCCGGCGTTCGTCCGCGTCGGTATGACCCACGCCGTGGCCGAGATGCTCCGTGGAGGAACCACGTGCTTCAACAACATGTTCTACTTCCCGGACGTCATCTGCGACGTGCTGGAGCGTACTGGGATGCGTGGGGCTGTGGGTCAAGGGATCACAGACTCCTCAACGCTCTACGGCTCCGGACCCGACGAGTTCTTCGCCAAAGCGGAGCCCAATCTGGCCAAGTACGCACCGGGTTGCCACGACCTCATCACGGCCACGATGGCTCCTCATTCGCCGTATACCGTGGGGGAAGACACTCTATTGCGTTCTGACGCTTTGGTCAAGCGATACGGAGCACGAATCCACATCCATCTGCACGAGACGGAGGCGGAATGTCGCGATAGTGAAGCGCTGGATCGCACGTCCATGTGTTGCCACAAGAGCGACCAGAACCTGCGACCTCTTGCCAATTTCAAGCGACTGGGACTGCTGTCCGACCGCCTCATATGTGCTCATATGACGCAACTCACGGACGAGGAGATCGAGGACGTGGCTCAAGCCGGAGCTCATGTGGTCCACTGCCCGTCGTCCAATCTGAAGCTGGCCTCGGGCATCACTCGCGTGACCGAGTTGCTCCGGTCCGGCGTGAACGTCACCCTCGGTACAGACGGAGCCGCCAGCAACAACTCGCTCAACATGTTCGGGGAGATGAAGCTCGCAGCGCTATTAGCCAAGGTTCAGGCCCGCCAGAGCGCCAGCGTACCTGCCGCCGAGGCGTTGCAGATGGCTACACTCAATGGCGCTCGAGCTCTCGGACTGGAGCACGAGATCGGCTCCATTGAGGTGGGCAAACGTGCCGATGTCATCGCCATCGAGTGCGACAGTATCGAGATGCTGCCCATGTACAACGCCGTGAGTCATATCGTGTATGTCGCCGGACGTGAACACGTCTCGGATGTCTGGATCAACGGGAAACACGTGCTCGATAACCACGAACTCACCACTGTAGACGAAGCACAGGTCAAACGTGATGTCCGCGACTGGCTTGCTCGCATTTCAGTCCACCGCAGCGAACGGCAGCAGAACCAAAGCAACAGCAAGCAATGATGAAGGCGGCCCGGAAAGCGATCGCTCTTGCTTTCATTATTGGCCAGTTTGATAGAACGCCTACACTCGGACCTATCTGCGTTTTCCCACGCTGTCCTCTCACTTCAAGACGAGTTTGTTGATGGCAGCGTCGGCGAATTCCACGCGGCGAGACAGCACCTCCTTAACGCGTGCTGCAGGCAGCTTCCAGGTTACGCCGCGGCGGCGTCGACCGTAGACGTCCAGCACGTCTTTGGGTGCGTCCAGGTTGAGCACCTCCGCGATCTGACTCAGAGCCGCGAAGGCTTCGCGCGTCTCGTCGCCGGCGCCTCCCTCGCCACCAAAGAACGCGCTGAGCACACGAACGTCCTTGTCAAACTGCAGCGCGCCAAGCTGGTTCACCCGCGTGGCACGAGAGAGGAACCAGGTCTCGAGTTGGGTGGCTGAACACTGCGCGACGCCCTGCACAAGCGCGTGGTAGTTGCTACGCGATAACCCACCGCGGAAGGAGCCCAGCAACGCACGCAGGCCGCGTACAAACGCGTGGGCGAACGGGTCGTTGGCCTCGTTGAACGTGAACATGGCTTCAGTCAGCTCGTACTGTACACCGCCGCGTCTTGAAGCTGCGGAGCTCGAGGATGACAGCGCCGTCGCTGAAGCCGCCAACGCCGAGGCCGCGGAAGACGCCGATAAACTGGTGGAGGACGAAGAAGCTAGCAATCCAGTGAGGAAGTTAGCGATCTTGGGCTCCAGTAGCTTCAGCAGCTTCTTGCGCGATGCGAGAAGTAGCTGCTTGAGTTCAGCCGCCGCATCTTCGAGTCCATTTAGACACGTGAGAATATGTTGCGGCACTTCTGGGAAGGCTTCAGGCAGCTCGTGCTCGAATTCGCCCTTGAGCTGCGCAATATACCCAGACGTAGCCTCCAGACTGTTAAGCACGATGTCTGGTGCCTGCTCCTTCTGTTGTTCGGCAGCCATTGCAGCCGAATCGACACTACTAACGCCCACGCCACCTACTGGCCCCACGGTTTTGCTGAGTTTGGCGAGTTGCTGCTGCATCTGATCGCGAAGTTGCGCCGAAGAGGACGCCAGAAGACTCGAGGAGTCCCCTGCCCAGTCCAACTTGACGGCTGTGGTCATCTGGCGAATGCGACGCCGCATCGTATCGCCCACGACATCGCGTAGCACCGTGTTGATCATATTGAGCACCCCAGCGGCGCAGTCCACGTGGCCTGTGGCCAGCGCTCGCAACCCGGAGTTGCGAGCCACGTAGAAGATCTCATCGATGGCCGACGAGATCGGGAAGCACAGTAACCCGTCGTCTCCGTCAGCTCCGGAGGTGGCATTCTCGCCGCCGGCACTGCTGTCACCGGACGAGTAGCGCAGCTCTTCCCACTGGAAGGCTTTGCGTGCTGCTTGATTCAGCAGCGCATTCTCAAAGAAGCAGTAAAAGCCCGCGAGCTCCTGCACCGTCTTGCCCAACTCACTCTCATGAATAGCTGGTAGTACAGGAGCAACCACAGCCTTCTCCTCTTCCCCAGCAGCCACATCGCCCACAGCTTCCTTGAACTCGCCATTCCCTGCTCCTTCCTCTTCTTCGTCGTCTTCTGGCAGCACTCGTGAGCGCATGAAACGTTCGTACGTCTGCGTGTGTTGGATCACCAGCGCCATCTCATTGAGCTGCTCATTCATCACAGCCACGCCGTCGTCCTTCGGGCTTCCGGGCGTCGTCATCGCCGCACCGCCGCTGCCATTGCGGCTTGACGGGGACGTCGCAGCAGCACGCGAAGTCGGTGATCCAGGGCTTTCTGCAGTCGTGAGGCGTTCGTGGAACTTGCGTTGACTCATGTAGGCGTTAAGTACGGCACATGCTGACTGCTCGCCGAGCGTATACAGTGTCGCCACGAACCGATTGGGTCCTCGAACCCTTGGGAAGCACTGCGTCAGCAACGCCGCATGCTGCTGGGCCTCCTGCGCCACTTGATTGAACACATCAGCGAGATGCGCGATCAGCTCTTGTGTGCTGAATACACCGACTCGTGGATCGCCCTCCTGCTTCAACGCTTCCCCCAAGGCTCGCTGGATATGCTCCAGCAACATGAGCAGCCCCCGCTCTTCGTAGTCCTTCCCCACCACCTGAAACAGTGGCGCGTATATCTGCATCTTGCGCGTATCTTCACTGCGCAATCCGTCGTCGAACGCGCCTTCGATCACCCCTTTGAGATCGTTCTCGATCGTATCCACACGCAGCTTGTCGGCCACATCTAGTGGCATCTGCTGCTCGATCGCCTTCAGCGTCTGCAGGAACGTAGCGGCCTCCGGGTATCGCTGCTGCTGCATGGCGCGTCGGATGCCGGCCAACGCGTTGCGGAGCGTCAGCAGCTGCGCGGATTGAGCCAGCGCCACGCGCAGCCGCGACTGGATGACGTCCAGATGCCGCACCTCGCGCGTCATCTTCTCCGCCACGTCGTTGGCGTTAGCTACGCGCTCCACCACGGCGCCGGTCTGCGCGCAGAGCACCGTCACTTCGGGTGCGAGTTGCCTCAAGGAGCGCAGCGAGCGCTGAGCCGCCGCCTTTTCTGGGGCCGCAGGCGTCTCCGCAAACGCGAGGGAGTCCGTGTGAAGCGCCTGCTGCTCGCATTTGACGGCTGCGAGCCGCGCCACGAGCGCCGCATGCTGCTGCATCTGCTGCTGCTTCCGCCGGGACGGAGCCCCCATGATCGGGCCGATCGCTTTCGGAAACTGAGGAGCAACAACAGAAAGGAAGAGAAATACTTCAGTTGGATCTCAATTTATTTTTCAGCCAATCATGGCATGCAACCAGCTAGTTTCCTCCAATGGATTTTCGTTTATGTATTATAGGATGCCAATGGAGATCCGAAATTGAAGAAATATTGCTGCTAAGTCCATTGACGCCTGGTGATTGGATAAAAACAATATGTTAGAGGTCGCCGACAAACTGCGCAGTCGGCAAGTCAAGCCAGATGGAGGAGGTGGCGCCGTACGTGGAGCTGTGCACGCGTCTGTCGCGCTTCGTGCAGCTGCAGCCGACGGATCCGCACGCGCTGGAGCTTCAGGAGGTTCTTGACGAGCTCGTGGCATTCTACGATCGCATCGAGAGCGTCTCCGCGCCAGCAGAACGTGGTGGTGATACGCCGCTCATCGGACTTGCGGCCATGGACGACCTCGTGTTGCTCTCGCTGCACAAGTTGCTGAGCGGATTCGTGCTCTCTGACTCTACTCCCCGACTGAAGGAGCGAGGGTTTATCGCAATGGTCCGAGTGTTACGTCGCTGCAAGTCACGATTGCACGGCAGAAGCGGCGCGCAACTGCAGCGCCGCCTGAGCTTCGTGCAGACCTGCGTGTTGTACCTACCGCCTCCGCCAGAAGCCATCGATCGCTCTAAAGAAGAGCCGGATAGTGTCACGCTGGCGTCGCAGCCGGAGGAATTGCGTCTTGCGATCCTGCAAAGTCTGCGCGAGCTCTTCGGCGAGGAAACGTCGGATCTAGGGGCTCTAAAGGATCACCCGCTGCTGCTTGAGCAACAGCAGACGCACTTCTTCGCGTACCTCGTGTCGTGTCTTCTTCACGTGGCACAGCGCGATCGGTGTCGCGAAGCTGCGCTCGAGGCGGTGGACTCATTAGCAAGCGTGCTGACGTTCATACACGACGCGCGCACACTCCGCCAGTTCCTGCCGGGCATCTCCGCCGGGCTCTGGAAGTGCGCGAATTCTCCGCAGCAAGCTTCCAAGGTGATCGTTGCAGCACTGCGATGTCTGGCGACAGCCATAAGACTCTGTATCGGGGATGGAACTTTCGCTGGAGATTCAGAGGGAGGCAAACGCTCCAACCCGGAGCTCACAAAGCGGTTTACGCTCGAAGCCATTCGACAAGCTGCCGAGTCCTCTGCCACCAAGAAACCCGAGACGATTGAGCCTTCGTCTCCCCCTGTGTCGCCGGCAAAGCTCAGTGAGGAGGACAAGTGGCTTGACGCGACAGCCATGAACCTGGACCTCCTGCTCTCGCGGATGTTTGCCGCCAGTATCACGGGTACTGCTGTTGGAACCGGAGCGGGTCTCCAACGGGCGTCGTGGCGAGTCCGCTGTGCACTTGCGGAACTCTGCGGCACCGTGATGTTACAGTGTCGACGTTCGTTGCGAAGCTCCTTCTTCCGGTGCTACGATGAGTTGCTGGTGTTGCGCGGCGACTCCATCGCTGAAGTGGCCCAGGAAGCGCAGACCGTGCTCCAGGAGCTACAGACGTCGACGCTGTCTACGGAAGAACGACTGCGACTACTTCCGGAGATGGCAGATCGCTTCCAGATGCTGCTCGCCACGCTGGTACTCAAAATTTCCACGGAGCACGAGGCCACCAAGGTGCACATGGTGCGTACGCTGCATGGCTACGTGGCGTTCCTGGGCTCCAGTCTCACGCCGTACCTCGACGCAGCCATGGAGACCATGTACAGCGCGCTTTGTCGCGTTGTGGCCTTCGCGGCGCTGGATATTGAGTTGGTGGTGCACCAAACGCTCCCGAGCCCAGCAGCAGATGCCCAGAACGCTGCGGCAGGCGTCGTGGTCTCGCAGTTCCAGAAGCGGTTGCGCTACTTCCACGAAGAGGCTTCGGTCCGCGAGGTGTTCGCATTGCTGCATGAAGTCGGTGCTGTGGCGACGCCTGCGAGCTTCATCGACTGCGCCTTCACGCTGCTAGTCGATCCAGATGCGAAGGTGGCGGAGGACGGACGTCCCGAGGTCGTGCTGGTGCTGAACGAACTCCTTCGAGCCCATCGCCGTCCTGAAAACGAAGGTGAAGCCGAGACAGAGACACCGACTGCCAGAACAGGTGGAATTGTAGATGTTCATCTGATCGGACGCATTCTGGAAGACCTGCTGGCACTGGAGGAATGGAGAGAGCACGTTACGTCCACGTCTTCCAGCACCAGTCGGACACTCGTGTACCAGCGTGCGCTCATGATCGAATGCGTCGGCGTGTGTGCGGAGATCCTGGGCTCGGACTTCCGTGCGTTCCTGCTACATGTGCTGTATCCGCTGGTTGAGCAGTTGGGCTCACGTGATGTGGAGGTGGAACGGGCGGCGCTGGCTGCGTTGGAGAAGGTGTACTTCTTCACGGGCTACGCGTCTCTGGAAGCGCTCTTCGAGGTCAACATGGACTACTTTGTGGACGCTCTGTGTGCGCGACTGGAGCAGTTGGACACATATCCGCTCACTGCCTTCGTGGTTGAAGCACTGCTGAGGCACACGCGGCTGGCGGCACTGCCACTGGTGGACGAGGTGGCGTCGTCGCTGCTGCGCAGTGTCGACATGTACCAGGACTCGCCACACATTGGCGGTTTGTTGCGCTCCCTCCAGTTGCTGATCGGCAGCATCACTCGTGATGCCGGAGAATCCACGACCGAAGATGATGATGAGCAGCAGCAGACGAAGGTTCCTCCGTCACTTCTGGCGAGCTTTATCGATGAGATAAAGATGCTGACTAGCGAAGGAGCCTCGGCACTCGACGTTGACACGGAGGAGAGCGATACAACAAAGCCTGATGTCGAGGAAGATGGCTCAACACCGAGTGTAAAAGGCGCGATGCCCCTGGAGTATGACGAAATCCAGCACGATGGTATTGACGATGGTCAGGAAGATGGCAGTGGGCCTTCGGCTCCATCGGGTTACCGTGCGTTGGTCATCGACATCTTGGACCGGTGTGGCTACTTCCTCGCGGAGTCTGATCCAATCGCGTGCTGTCTCGTGCTCTCCGTAATCGACGAGGGCGTTCGCTTCATGGCACGGCCACGCAAGCATCTGCTGCCTCTCGTCGCGCGCTTGTGGCCGGAGCTGCTACCTCGCCTGCGTGTGGACAACCGCGCTATTGTGGCCGCCACGGTTCGTGTTATCACCACGCTTGCCGAACTCGCTGACGACTTTGTGGGCGATCGCTTCGTCGAGACAGTGTGGCCTGTACTACGCTCCCATCTGAACGATATCAACTTCGGCGCAGATGGGAAGGCCTCGCAACTCACGCGCTCGATGCTGCTACTCTCGAAGCCGTCGGAAACGGCGTTGAGTTCAGTCGAGCACCAAGAACCTACCCTTGAAGCACCCGCAGGGAGAGAGCTCGTCCAAGGCCGTGACACATTCGCTGCGGTCAGTGGCGCGAGGAAAACGCAGGAGGTTCGCTTGCTGATGTCAATCCTGTCATGTCTGACCACGGTTTGTCAACGCTCTCAAACGGTGAGCGTCCTCGTGCCGGAGATCACTCAAGCCTGCAGCAAATACCTGAGCAGCAGAGCGTCGCGGGAGGTCGTTGAGCAAACGTCGGAGCTCTTCAAGGCGCTCGTGCGACTGAACGGCGACGAGGTCTTCTGCACGATTGCTGCACTATCTGACTGGGTACCGCCGCCACCACCGAACACACGCTTCGCCGCGTTTGAGCCGGATGCAGGGAGCCGATTTTACCGAGGCCATCTATCCAGCGTGAGTGGTCGGGGCCAATCTTGTCGGGAGAACGCCGCCATTTTGATGAGTGGCCTATTTTGTTGATAAACCTGTGAGTATCAGATGAACCGCACCATCGTGTATTAACTAAAGTACCGAGGAGTTGTCGACCTGGAACCTGGTTCCATATGATTGCTATTGTCTGCTTGCTCGTCTTTCCTGCCCAGCAACCTGCCTGCAATCGTGCAAGTACAGCGTAACGTAGCAGCATTTTGTCCAAGCTTAGCCAAACATACCGCCCATGTTGCCGGCATATGCCATGGGTCGGATCGGCGGGTGCTCCTGTCGTTGA
This sequence comes from Nothophytophthora sp. Chile5, assembly GCA_001712635.2. Lineage (NCBI taxonomy): Eukaryota > Oomycota > Peronosporomycetes > Peronosporales > Peronosporaceae > Nothophytophthora > Nothophytophthora sp. Chile5. Next base: position 13,342 of record MBAC02007257.1, read on the forward strand.
CAATCCACACACAAACAAGGTAAAATCAAACCGTTTGATGAGAACAAGTCAGTATCAAAGCGGATGCTCCTGCTATCAGCAAGGGCACGGCATGATGCAAGGGAAGTTGCACGTACCACCGCAACGAACTGCGTGAACCGGGGCTGCATGTCCTTCTCGAAGCGAATGAACGCGCCCTTGTTGCCCATCTGATCGCAGTAGTTCGGTGCACTGAAGACGGTGATACACTTCCCGTCGTGCTCTACCAGGTAGCCTTCGTCTTTCACTTCGTGCGAGCGCACCAACAGCTCTACAGATTTCGATCACACACACCACATGAGTACACGACGCAAACGCAAGCAATAGGTACACAGACGAAAGAAACTCACCGAGGTTGTTGTGCTCCAAGAAGGTCTTGGTCACGTCAGGGCCGAAGGAGAGGCCGATGCCGCGCTTGCTCGGACCACGGCCCTGGAACGGCTGTGGGTCGCTCCACATCAAGTCGCTCATGAGTCCGTTCTCAGGTGGCTCGCGGTTGCGGTCAATCTTCTCGATATCAGCCAGCGTCACGTTCTCTTCGGTGAAGAGACCGCCATGCACGACCACGACGCGGTCCTCGATCACAGCCGCCAGAGGGAGCCAGTTGAACACCTCCGTGAACAGCTGCATGACCGTGTCGTCGTACTTGTGCTTGACCTCACCCTCGAACCCGTAGATTTTGTTCATGTTCTTTGACTCGTGGTTGCCGCGGAGCAGATGCACGTGCTGCGGGTACACGAGCTTCATAGCGAAGAGCGTCATGACCACCTCGAAGGAGAACGAGCCTCGGTCCACGAAGTCGCCATTGAATAAATACGGGTTGGACTCGTTGGGCAGGCCGTTCAGCGAGAAGATGTTGCACACGTCGTAGAACTGGCCGTGGGTGTCGCCGCACACCGTAAAGTGCGCATCCGGGTCTTCCGCTGGCAGCGAGATGCGCAGCAACGACGGCAGGGCGGCCAGCATCTCCCTCATCTTCAGCAAAATCTGGATCACGTACTTGCGATGCAGCAACTTGCCGCGTTTGAAGCGGTCCATGAGCGCCACGATGAAATCTGGCTTCGTTTTCAACGGATCTTCCGGGAGACTTGGACCGTCATATGAGGGGTCCACCACTTCACGTTCACACACACATACAGACAGGTTAATACGTGACTTCTATCGTGTCCACAACACAGCAGAGTAATAACGTACCGAGAGAGTTGACGTCGATGGTCTCCGAGAGCGGCAGGTTGCGCTCCGACTGGATGGCGGCGGCGAACGCCGCCTCTTTGATGATCTTCTCGCACAATTTCAGCTTAGCACGCGCATCTCGGTCCTGCGGCTTCATACGCACCACCAGTTTGAAGTCCTTCACGGCCTTCTTGTGGTGGCCAAGTGCCAGTTGAGCCGACCCACGGCGGTAATACGCTGCACACACATCAGCAATCAGTCAGCTTTTCCATTCGCATAACGCTCAGGACTGGATGAGATGCTGCGTACCTTTGACATAGCTGGGCTCCAGTTCGATGGCGGCCGAGGCGTCGTCGATGGCCAGGCCGTAGCTCTCGCTCTTCATGTGCGCGGCGGCGCGGTTGGCGTAAAAGATCGCGGTGGGCACCAGCGCGATGGCTTGCGTGTAGAACTCCACGGCGGCCGCGAACTTGAAGTGCGACAGCGCCGCATTGCCCTCCGCCTTCAGCTCGTCGGCGCGCGCGCGGGTCTCGTCGGAGACGGCGTGCGGCGCGCCCTCGGTCACGGTCACGTTAGCCATCGCTGTCGGCAGGTTTCTCGGGTGCGGAAAGCTGGAAATGAACCGCCAACCAGCGAACGCGAAAGCGACGTCCGCCCAAAGCAGGCCAGTCCCCGTCTGAAGCAATATCCTTCTAAACTGGATGTTCCTGTCAAAACAGCTTAACAAACGACGGTTTGGCACTGTCGAAATCTCAAGCATTCTTGTGAACCTTTATTACCTGTGATTCTCAATATGCTTTAAAGTTGCAGATTTGCATTGACCATCCAAGGACTGCGTCCAGATGTGGCTTGACTTCTGCCAGAATGTTTGTCAGCGATACATCCCAGGGGGAACCTCTCGAGCAGCATGGTACATGGGTGACCCTATCGTTTGGAATGGAAATCAGACAACTCTGGATCGCG